>JAIVFJ010000032.1:0-62500 GCA_025765615.1 Zopfochytrium polystomum
AAGCGGAACACCTTCAGCGACATCGGAACGAGCCCCGCCGCACAGCTGGAGGACAGCCGTCTTTTCCGGGATAGCGCAGGGCCCCGGAGAGTTGGGTTGGAGCCTTGGTGTGGACGGCTCCAGCGTCCTGGACGGGCTTGGTGCTTGCAGCGCCGTCAAGGCAGGGTCACACGACTCGTGTCGGGCGTTCGTCGCCGCGCAGTCTTCCATCCTCACGTCTTCGGTAATCTCCATCGGGTTCACAGACGGCACGACGTCCGCAAACGAAGTTCGACGAGAGAACATGGCATCGCACTCGAAAACGGTGCTTGCGTCGCTTGCTCGACGGCCGTCCATGAGAAGCTCCGAGGACCAAAACGACGGCGGAGAGGAAAAGGCGCTGCCGGTTTGCGACGACGACAAAGTCGGCGAAGGGGTGCTTGGTTGATGGTAAAGCTGGTTTACTCCGTTGAGGTTCGCAGAATACATTCTGTGAGTGATAAGCAGTTTTTGAAAGGGGCAAAGCAATCAGCAATAATATGCGTGGGGATGGGCCGCCCCACCCAAAAAAGGAAAAAACGCGTACAGAGGGTTGAGCAACGGCATGCAAGCCGCGTTAGCAAACGGGGTAGCCATTGTGGGAAAGACGCCAACGTGGGTGCTGCGGCCAACTGCCATCTCAAACGGAAACTGGGACGAGCCTCCAAGCGCGCGGGGGTAATGGTAAGCGCAGTGGCTCAGCGAGCGGTGGGAGGCTCCACCTTGGCATTCGCAATTCATGTGCAGTTGGAACGTGTCGATTGGAAGGGGGGTTGTGTCTGTCGATTCGGTGCGTGTGGCGCAGGGAAAGAATGAGCCGGAAAGAGTCGTCGGCGGCGTGAAAAGAGTGCACTCCGAGGAGATGGTGGTGAGCGGCGGTCGGGCTTGAGGAGAGGAGAGGGGGAACGAGTTTGTGGAGGAAGCCTTGCTCCGATTGCAGACTGGGGTGCTGAAAAAGCGCGAGCTGCTGCTGGAGGTAGAACTCTTGAAGAGGGCCGTTAAGGAGGCCTGAGGGGGCTGCGCTGCCGTGCTGCGGATGCTGCGGCTGGTCCTGGTGCTGGAGCTGCTGCAGAAACTGCTGGTGCTGCGGCAGGTCGTGGTGCTGCTTGTAGATGCCGTAGAGGCCGTCGCTGTCGTTGTCGTCGGCTTCGTTGTCGTCGTCGTGGTCGCGGTCGGGGGTGGAAACACTGCTGGGCCGGCTGGCGCTGCTGCTGCTGCTGCTGCTGCTGGTGGTGGTGGTGCAGTTATTTTGTGGGCGGAGATTCAAATCATCATCTTGGGGTGGTTCAGCAACAAAACCAGAAGAAGAAAACCGCCGCCGCCGCCGCAGCAGCAGCAGCAGCAGCAGCAGCAGCAGCAGCGGCGGCGGCGGCAGGCAGCGCCGGTGGGTGGCGGTGGTGGTGGTGGTGGTGGAGCCGGAGGAGTGTGGGGGGGGGACAAGTCACCGCGACCGCGCCAAAAGGCGCGTCTGCCGTTGCCGACGACGGCAACCGCGGTATCGGCGGCGGCGGTGGCGGCGGCGCCACCATCACGACTGACTGGAGGAGCAAGAGAGGTGACGGCTGTGATGGCAATGTGAGTGGAAGGAACGAGGCGGGACCTAGGCGCGCGTGAGGGGCGTTGTGGCGGGGCTGGCGTTGCCGCAGTCGTTTGCGCAGGCGAGACGCTGATGCTCTTCTTCCTCATGTCACTTCTTTGTGTGTGTGAGTGATTGTGCGTGTGCGTCTGTGTGCGTGTGTGTGTGTGTGCACGCGTGTGGGGGAGGGGAGACTGCAGGATGTTGCTGACTGGAGAAGCGCCGCGAAACGTTGGCCTTTCTTTTAAGAATGTGTTCCTTTTGGGGGTTGACGGAATGATCGCGGGGCCACGCACTCGCTGGATGAGGTAGAGAGAAGGGAAGAGAAGGAGTGGAGGGTAGAGGGGTCAAGTGGGGGCGGGGTGGGGACTTTGGAATGTGGAAGCGGGGGCGGCGGAAGGGACAGTCTCAGAGAAAGGGAAAAAATGAGTGAGTGCGATGACGAAGAGCGCGACGGACGAGCGATTTTTAAGAGCAAATTCGGGGACGGGAAGACAAAGGTGTCCGGAGACAGAGAGGCAGAGAAGGAGAGGGAGAGAGCGAGAGAGAGAGAGGTACAGACAGAGAGACCGACAGAAAGGGTGTGAGAGAGAGAGAGACAGAGAGAGAGAACAGAGAGAGAGACAGAGAGAGAGAGACAGAGAGAGAGAGACAGAGAGAGACAGAGAGTGAGAGAGAGAGGGAGGCAGGGACAGAACAGGGCGGAGAGAACATGCTCGAAAGGGGGGAGAGACAAAAACCTTTGGGGAACAGGAAGAAAGAGCGAGAGACAGAGGCCAGTATTTCTTCTTTCTCCATCGCCAACTTCGTCCAGTCAAGTTGTGCGGATCGTTGCACATTTGCAAACCATCCGAGCAATTGTATTCATGCGCAATCCCTAATTTTTTTCTTTCTCTGTTTGTCTCCGGGTCATTTGTCTCTGCCTCTGTCTCTTCGTCTCGCTTTCCCTTCTTGGGGTTTTTCCTTTGGTAATTTGCGGCCGATAAAATATCCACGCGTCGCGCCGGCCTGTTGGTGTGGGTGAAATAATTGTTGTCTACTAATACTACTTGAGCCACAAGAGAAAGCAAAGTGCGGTTATCAAATATTTACATGTTAAAAAAACTACGGGAGAAGAGCGAGAAGAACTGGCAAGACAGGTTTGGACCCCTTGTTTCTCCCTCCTCCAATCCATCTCTCTCTGTCTCTCTCTCTCTCTCTCTCTCTCTCTCTCTCTCTCTCTCTCTCTCTCTCTCTCTCTGTTTGTCATTTTATCCATCCGCCTCCACCCCCACCCACGAAAAGGAAAAAAAGGAAAGCAACGAAAAAAATTCAACTTGATCCCGCATGCACGCATGATTTTCGCGAGAAAGACTAAATAGCAGATTAGAAAGGATTCTTCTGTCTTCCACAGACTGCGAAGGTTGAGATTGTTTAACAGTGAGAGCATATATCAATACTAGATTTAACCTCCTCAGAAATAACCCTAGTTTCTCTAAGCAATGATGGATTTTTAATTAAGGCGCCGCAAACTGGAAATGGGTACGGCAAAAAATACATGTATATAACAAAAAGCAAGAAATAAGTCGGCAAGACTGGCACGGTTCGAACAAAGAAAGTCAATATTTTAGCAGCGCGAAGGCGCAATGTGTGAGAGTTTCTCTTAAGCCCAAGAAGCCGGTAGAGATCCTGTTAATTGAATCATTTGCGGGCACGGGTAGTGGTTACTTTTTCAATCCTTCTCTCAGAGTCTCCAACTCTTGGTGCTCACTCTCACTCACCACTCACGCATGCACTCTCTCTCGCCTCTTTCGGACTGATCCACTTCATTTCAAATCACAAACCAACTAACTGTCCCCAATAGAGGCTGACGTCAAATGCAGCCTGTTATCTTTCCAACCTTTAAACCAAAACTCCCCCTTTCTAGATATATTTGGTGTGTTGCTTTCCTGACTTCAAAGAAAAAAAAAAAGATATCGACCATGTCAGGCATCTCGGCCGAGTCAACGGAGAACGTAAGTGAGGCCTTAACCCCGACCTTCTTCGACGCCCCCATCATCCCGCAAACTTTAAAAAAAACCCCCCCAAAAAAAAACAACATCAAAGCATCCAGGTACTCGTTCCTGCTTGAGCTGCCCGCACCCCCAACGTTCCCTCGCACTCTTTCGGAAGTCCGCCCCACTTCTAATCCACAAATTTGCAACCTCATCACCACAACCCGCCCTCTGCTTCGTCGCGCAGACATCGAGGCTCAATGGGCCGTGAAAGCACTGTGAGTTGGGGTCGATGAGCTGATCGCATGCCCCGAGATCGTCGAAAGGGGGATGGAATGGGCGATAGAAAGCGGTGGGACGGACCGTTTCAGGGAGGTAGACGAATGAGAGACGGTTGTGGTAGAGCGAGGGCGAACAAGAGAGAGATGGGGAAGCGGACAGATTGAACGAGTGAAGCTGGGGAGGAGGGCGAGGAGGAGCATCAAGCGATTGCCATGGATGCCTTTGTTGTTGTACTGACAAACTCATCCCCCAAAAAAAAAAAAAATAAAAATAAAAACCAAACACACTCTGCGTATTGTAGCCACCACGCCGAGACCTACTTCAAACTCATCTCAAACATCGACGCTTCCCGCCTAAAACTCACAAAGTTTGTCGCTTCACTCTCCTTGCCCCCCCTAGTCCTGACGCCTTTCGCACCCACCCCTTGGCCGTCAGAATCGACGACGAAATCTACGCCGACTTTCGCAAGCACTTTTCGGACCTGGCGGTGGACAGCGTTCGCGAGGTGGAGGACTTTAAGACGGAGAAGGCAAAGGCAAAGTGGAGAACATGGATCACAAAGTAAAGTGGAAACCCCATGTTGCCTGCGTGCGCGTTCTCCAATTCACTTCTTTTTATGTTTTTGCTCTCCAAAAAAGCTAAAAGCTAACCCCGAAACCATTAACAACAACTTAGATACGAAAACAAGGTCGCCGACTACAACTTTGGCACCCTCCTCCGGAACCGCGCGGCAGAGGACTACGGGCCGGAAAACTCTTTTTTCGGTGAGCGGATTTGAGTGGAGCAAGGGGGTGTGCTGATATTGTTGCCCGGCTGGTCTTCCCCAAACTAGTGACGCGGATGCAGTTCTACGCGGTCGAAATTGCGCGGAACAAGGAGAACCACAACTCCGTCCATTGCGTGAAGAAATAGATGAAGTTTTATCTGCACGTCGGCGGGGCCAGGGATGTAGAGGTTTTACCACTTGGACTCGATGAAGCCGTAGAGGGGAAGGGGAAATGATGAGTTGCAAGATGGGTTGCTGCAAAACGAGCAAACACGTTTCTTAAAAATAAACAAGCAGAAAAGACGAAAAAGAAAAAACCCAAAAAGGAAAGCCCCTGGTCGCGCCAGCGTCTCTCCCCTCCCATCACGCGTCTGCCTCCGTCACGGGCACGCCTGCAATCGTCTCGATCCTTTTCCGCTTCGCCGGCGGAGCGCCCGCGTCGCCGGAAAAGAACGCCTTTGCGGTCCGCTTGCGCATTTTCTCGACGCTGGCAGAGCCGCCGGCGGCAGTGCCGTCGTTGTCGGTGTCGGCCCACTCGAGCACCAGGTGCCGCCCGTACAAGTGGGTCGAGGCAAGCGCCTTGAAGGCCGCCTGCGCGTCCTGCTTTGTAAGAAACTCGACAAAGCCAAAGCCACGGTGGGTGCCGTCAAACTTGCGTGGAAGGCGCACGGACTTTGGTGTGCCGATGGATCTGTTGGGGGCGGAATATGCTCGTGTTAGTGCCCTCTCAGTACTCCCTCTCTCTCTCTCCGCGGTCGTCGAAGAGACGAGCATGACGGAGCTACTCACGCAAACAGCTGCCGCAAATCGCTCTTGGTCGCCTCGAACGGGACGTTTCGCACAACGACCTTTGTCCCGGTCTTTTTGCCTGCGCCGTCGCCCTCATCGCCGCTGTACTCGTCGTCCCCGCCGCTCCGCTGGTTTCTCCGCTTCCCCGAAGCCGCCGCGCCCGTGCTGCCGTTCGAAAACTTGACGCTCAAGCTGTGTCCGTCGACCTCGACGCCCTGCAGGAGCCGCACGGCGCGCACGGCGTCGTCGCGCTTGAAAAACTCGACAAAGCCAAAACCCATCGACAGGAACTGGCCCGGGTGCTTGGGGTCGGGTTTTCGTGGGATGCGGACCGAGCGGATGATGGACGCGGCCGCTTGCCGCTGCCGCCGGCTCGGTTGGCGGTCCGTCGGAGCTGCGGCGGTGGACAGGGCTTTCGAGAGAAAGTCCATCAGACCCTGCTCCGTTGTTGAAAAGTTTAGGTTCTTGAGGAAGAGCGTCGAGACATTCGTATCGTCGTTGTCAATCTCGGGAGCCACTTCGTCCATGATGGCGTCCCGTGTGGCCGGTTTGGGGTCGTCACCACTGGGGGTGGCGTACTTTTTCGATTCGCTTCGGGTTTGACCCGCTGGCGCACTATCCGCTTCTGACGAGGAAGACCGCTTTGCAGCCGTCATGGCCGGGTCGTACTCTGCTTTGAATGCTTTTGCTGGGGCAAATTCCAAAAATAGTGGCCGTCCGCCAAATTGGGTATAGGCTAGTTTGCGGAACGCAGACTTTGCCTCATTGGCTTCCAGGAATTCAACAATAGCGATAGCGTGGGATGGAGGAAGTAGAATCCGACCAAGTGTGCCATGAGCAGCGAATAAGGACTCAAGCTCTTCGTAAGTTGTGGAGGCGGGAATGTTTTTCACGATGATAACAGTTTTACTTCTCTCAATAGGCTGTTTGACGGAATCGCTCGACGCAGCAACAGAGGGCTCAAATGCGGCGACGTTGATTCCTTCCTATGTTTGCAAATTAATATTAAAGCAAGGCGTGAGTGCAATAATTAGCAGAGCTGATATTCATTTACCGATTCCAAGTACTCTTTTGTCTCGGCAATGATTTCAGTTTCAGCCAATGCCAGTCGAACGGCAAGGTTTTCTGACGTTGGGTCCATTATGGCAGATTTTGTGACGCCGAGCTTCCGGGCCATCGCTTCAACAACAGAGTCGCTCTAACAATTTTGTCAGTACTATGCGATTTAAGTGTTTCCCCTCACATTCATGAACAGGCTGTTCCACGAAAACTCGTCTTTTCCCGCGTTCTTTTTTCGCTTTTGCTCCAATTTCTTTTTGTATGACGCGTTTGGACCAAGATCTTCGTCGCCTTTCGCCGGCGGTTTCTCGTTGCCTGGTAGTATTTCGAGAATTCGACCTTGGAAGATTTTTTTGTCAAGCGAGATGTACGCGTTGACGGCATGCTCCGGGATCATGAAGAGAACAAATGCAAACCCTTTCGGCTTCTTTGTGTCTTTTTCAATGGGAATGTGCACCTATGTGAGTAGAAATTGATTAATGAACAGCTTTGTAAGTTTGATTCGATTCGCCGTGAGTACCTCTGAGATCGGTCCAAACTTGCCGAAAAGCGCCTCCAAATCCTCCGGTGTGCACGTGTAGGGCATGTTGCGAACAAACAGTCGTCCAGTCTCACCAATCACTACTGCTGGAACAGGCTCGTCTCCAAGTTCTTCTTTCAGTTTTGCTCGCTCCGGCGCGTCGTCCGATGTTTTGGAATCCGATGTTTTTGAGTCTGGGTCGTCAAACAGCTTTCTAATCGATTCCGCAATTTTCTGCTTCCCGGTGAGTGGTTTGTCGCTCGCTGTAGATTTTGTCCCACCGGGTTCCGACCTTTGGGAGGTTTCGTCGTCTTCGTCCCACATCTCTACATCCTCATCGCCCTCCTCCCTATCGCCCTCGTCCTGATTTGAATCCGCCCCTTCGTCGTCGTCCATCTTATCGTGGTCGGCCCCAAAGCCGTCTTCATCATCTTCCTGCGTGATAAGGAGCTCAGTAGATGTGTATTTAGATCACAGAAAGCTAACAAACCTCAAAGGACTTCATGCGCGCTTTGAAATAGTCGGCATCGGAAACCGTCGAGTCAACGACGACGCGGTCAGGCTTGGTGTCAACCGGTTTAACAGGATTCTTGCTCGGCTCTGGTTCGGCAGACTCATCTGGCATCGCAGGTAAATCGTCATACTCGTCGTCTCTCGGGTCGGGAACAGCCTGGACTACACTCCGAGAATTCGCACCCTTGACGTCCTCGGCGTCGTCATTCGCCCATGTTCTTGCCTTGGCACCACCACGAGGACGCATGACCTCCAGGAACTCTTTCAGTTTCGGGTCATGCTCGTCAGCGTTCAGCAATTCGCCCAATCGGTGCATATTGCCAGGCTTGGCGGGATTTACGGCTTGAGATGCCGCTTTGCGCTTCTCCTCTTCCTGAGCAGCAGCTTCCACCGCCTGCTTTTTCGCATCGATGGAACGTATATGTGCCGAGCTTCCTTCGCTGTGGCGGGACCAAGGCCGCGGTAACGAGGGATCGGCAAACTGGTCGGAAAGCACCGGACGATTAATAGAGGCCAGCTCAATGCTCGGCGAAAAAACTTACTGATCGTGCAAACTCTACTTGAATCTTGGAGGTATCGATAAAGGTGTTATTAAAGTAATCCACAGAAGCCTTTGCATCCTCGACGTTTTTGAAACCAATGAATCCAAATCGGCGAAAGTATCCGGTGCTGGTAATGGCTGTCAGGCTCGCCGACAAAACCCCTTTCCCTTCTTTTCATACCTTGTTTTTGCCAATTTCGCATCCGTCACGATGCCTTTCTTTGAGAAGTGCTCGCGAAACCTCTCGGGTGTTATGTACTTGGGTAGATTTCGGACGATAATGCGAGACGAAGCGAAGGCGTTTTGTGTGGGTGCTGAGGAGTCTTCGACAACGACGACAGGTGCCGACGGGGCGTTTTCTGTCTTAGGAGATGCTGATGGAGCCGGTCCGTTGGAGGTGGCCGGTGTAGCAGCCTTTCCTCCCTTCACACTGGAGGGGGGCTTTGATGGCTTTGTCCCATTTCGTTTGGGAGCAGCATCGTTCTTTGCGGGCGCAGCCTTCTTCGGCGGCATTGAATGTTATACACAGCCAGCGTGTGACCAACGAAGGATCCCAAGGTTGTCGATGGCGCTGGGTCAAGAAAAAAAAGAAAGAAAAGGAGAGAGTGCCTTGTCAATACAAGTTTGCCCAAAACGGGAAACATCCAAAATGAAGGGCGCGAAGCGAACGACGACGGCCAACAACGCGGGGGGGGCCGCCCCGGCAGTCAACGGGATCACCATCGCGCTTCTGGCAATTCTTACGAGGTGGGCCGTCTCCCTGGGAAGCCATTCCGGTATTTCATTTGAGAGACCCAACCGACACTGTGCTTCTCATCCATGTTCGATCGGTTCTTTGAATCTCGCACATTGCCGAAACTCGGGTCACGCGCAGGAATGAACAATCCCCCGATGTTTGGTGACTTTGAAGCTCAGCGCCATTGGCTGGAGATCACTCTCAACCTGCCCACGACCATGTGGTACCGCTACGAACTCCAGTACTGGGGCCTGGACTACCCTCCCCTTACAGCGTACCACAGCTGGGTGCTCGGAAAGATGTATGCATCTGACAGTTGCCGCTGGAAGCACGGAGATGCACTCGGATCTGATTACGCAACTCTCCTGCAGAGCTCACCTCATCAATCCATCCTGGGTGGAGTTGGATGCCTCGCGTGGCCTTGAAACTCCAGATCTTCGGGCTTTCATGCGTTACACAGCAATTATTACAGATCTTGCAATCCACTTTACTGCAGCGATCGCATTTTGCCATAGATGCCTGCCACGAAGGAGCCCGGCTGACAGGGTGCGCTGTCGCGTCGAGGACGAAGATGCAACTAACAACGTGCTTCCTTGCAGATTTGGATGTTGACAAGTCTGTTGCTGCAACCCGCTCTGATCGTAATCGACCACGGCCATTTTCAGTATGATTCTAGCGGACTCTCGAGGGTTCCATGTAACCACACTTCTCAGATACAACTCAGCGATGCTCGGATTCACGCTCTGGGCGGTCGTGTTTTTCTTGAATGACCAGTTTGTGCTTGGAAGCATCATGTTCTGCCTGTCCCTAAATTTCAAGCAAATGGCCTTATTCTACGCACTTCCAGTATTCTTCTTTCTCCTTGGCAAGTGCGTTCAAAAAGGGTTAGTCGGCGTATATTTGATTTACTGCGTTAGACCGCTGAACGACTGAAATCTGGCACTTTCAGCCCATTTCTTCTGATAAAGCTTGGAGTTACTGTTGTGGCAACGTTTGCGATCTGCCTTCTGCCTTTTCTCACATCGGTGGACGATTTGCTTCAAGTGTTCAAGCGTGTTTTCCCCGTTGAACGTGGTCTATACGAAGACAAGGTTGCCAACGTTTGGTGTGCCGTCAACATTGTGGTCAAATTGCGCCAAATGTTTGATGTACAAAAACTGGCGATCATTAGGTGCACAATCTATACGATCAACTTGAGAGTCCTGACCCAAACACATTTCCAAGCGCGGCCGCGACACTTGTGTCTCTTCTTCCGAGTGGTATCAATGTTTTTCTTCGCCCAACCCGAAAGCGGCTACTCTTCTCCCTGGTGAACGGGTCGCTGTCATTCTTCCTTTTTTCATTTCAAGTGCATGAAAAGTCCATACTCTTGCCCTTGCTGCCCGCTTCATTGCTCCTTCTTGAGGAGCCTATCGCGGGAACATTGTTCATAAACGTTGCAGTATTCAGGTTTGAGCCCCGCGACCACATGCAGCCCACACTAACCTCGCTTTGCGGGTTCGCGTATTTAGCATGCTTCCTCTGCTGAAACGGGATGGGCTTGTTATTTCGACTTTCGCTGCTACCTGCCTGTTTAATATCGCGATAGCTTTGGGGAGGCAAACCGCACAGAAAGAATTTACAATGGCCCGTACAGGTATACCTCTGGTGAGAGTGATAGACCAAAAAAAAGCTATGTACTGAAGTCTGGTTCCACCTCGTTCTTCAGTTTGCTGTTGTCGGAATGCTATCCCTGGTTGCAGCAGACCAGCTCTACTCACCTCCTGAACGATACCCAGATTTGCATGTTGTCGCAAACTGCGTATTCAGCTGCGCTTTGTTTTTGGGGATTTGGGCATGGTATAATGTGCGGCAACTCTTTTTGGAGGAGGACGGAAAAGTTGATGAGAAGGGAAAAGTGGGGAAAAGCGGCGTTAATGAGGTTGGCACGTGACCGCTGGAAGTAAGGCAAAAATGAAACAGATTGCCACGGACCACGTCACTTTTTCTCTTTAATCCACGCACCCGCTGCTTCCCCTCGACCTTCCCTTTACTCATGGCAAGTCAACGTCGTATCGATGACTATTACAGCTACGATGCCAACCGTCATCAAAGGTAATCGCTGTTTAAATCACCCAGCCCTAGGTACCTACCATCGCTAACGCCCAAATCCTTCCCAATACCTCTGGTAAAACGAAGGCCCAACAACCACCTAGTTGGCGACGGCTTCGCCACGGATGACGGAAAATCCCCTCACTCTTGGGTAACCTTTTGCGTGTACTCCGTGTTGAAGCATGTTCTCACCTTCCTCAGCGTCAGAGCCAAAACACACAAAACCGATGGACACGTTATGAGCAAGGTGGTGCCGCTCCTTTCTCTCCTTCTCCGGATAGGCCCAAGGGGCCTTATCCAAATTCTTACAGAGGATCGGGACCGTGGATGTTATCAAAGAAAACATTCAGCAACGAAGAGGGTCCAAATTGGCGGCCGGTAGGTTTACCAAAAGGGAAGCTGTACCCACTAACAAAGCTACAGAGAGGCCCTCCTCCGTCACGCTACGATCCAAGTCAGCCACGCCTGTCTCGCACAGGCGAGATTCAACTTCCAATGATTGGGACACCGCCGCAAGAGTCTCCGGTGGGCCGCCGTTACACCTCTCAAGCCCTCGCGCAATCGCTGTCGCGCCCGACTGGCCTTGCTACAGTAACCCCATCCGAGACCCTCAAGACTGCATCGGTCAGAGACCTCTTGCACTGCCCCGTCACTCGGAGACTACTCGAGACGGGGAGGTCTCCTGTCAAGTACGGTGGCATTCTACTGATCGAGGTCAAAGCGCGCGTGCACTTTTTGGTGCCGGGCAAGGACCACCCGGCCCTCGTGAGATTTGTTATCTCTGACTGCACGACCCGCGCACCCATCCCAGGTGGATACGACACTCAACCATATCCGGTCCGTGAGTCGGAGGGTCTACTCTGTGAGTACTGGGAGATGGACGATCCATTTCCCGTGCGGAGCATCGGGATGCAGACTGTTCTTGCATGCCGCGACGCAAAGGAAGAGCTGGAGGCGATCGCTGGAATCGGCGCCGGCGACGAGACGGAGCCGGGACTATACCGAATTTCGGGAATGCTCAGGAGGATAAAAGCTAACTGCTCCGAGGACGCCAAGGCATGGAAAGACGCTGTCGCGGCGATGAATCGAATTTTTGGCGATCCTGTCGCCCACGAGAGCGTTGCGGCCGTTCCTGTGCCAGACATCGCGGCAGGGGCCGGAAACGACGAAGAATTAAGTTCTGACTTCGTTGATATCAAAAGCGAAAACACAAAGACAGCTCATGGGTCCGTGGGAAGCGTCGTTCAGGACCCCTTACTGCGAGGCAACGCGAAACCCTCCCTGATGGTTTCAATTGCGGAGGAGTTTGTCTTCCAGTGCTTCAAACTACCCGAAAGGTTTGCCAATTATTTTTGAGCTTCAAATGGTGCTAACAGCTTGCCACAGGATGCGTAATGTGGGCGGCTCATTCTGAAGAAACGGGGGGTTTGTGAACCGTCTTAAATAGCTTCGCGCACATGAATTTTTCATTGTTTCGCTGAGAAATACACTGGTTGCCTGAACACTGAACACTGAACACTGAAGAGTCAAAAGGGCAGCAGCTCAAATTTGAGCCATCCCGCGAAGGTTCAAACTCGCAAACCTGGGAAGAGTCAATGCTGCATGTGTGCAACCAACAGAAATCGACGAAGTCATCTTTGAAGTCGCTATGAAAGGCACCGGCTTCTAGAATTTTATTTGAATTTTACCAAAATGGACATGGTATGAGGAAGAGTAAAGGGAATGTGCGGAAGGGCGGGCTGGAAGCCTAGACATAAAATCTGCTGAAACAGTAGCATTTCCGGTCCCCAATACTTGAGGTTTCGCTTCGACTGTTGGCCACCATTGTTTTGTGCCCAGACAGAACCACTGCCAGTCGACACAATATGAAGCGCACGGCCCCTCTAGAATGAAGGCTCACGCGGCTGCCCTCGCGGAAACAGCCCGTCAATATCACCGGGCACCAACCCGGGCGGAGGCGGCGCCGCCGCACACGGCGTCGACGGCCCGGTGCGCGCTGTCCACGTTTTCCGCGCTTTCGTCCGCAGCGCACCGGCGAAGGCCAAGCAAGCGCGCTGTTGGGGACAGGCAGAGGAGCGGGGCAAACGCAGCTGCGGTTGCGGGGCAGAGGTCGCATCCGTCAGCGACGACGACGTCGACGCGGCCGACGGCTGCGGCGACGGCGCGGGCGGCGGCTCGGACGGAGGCCGGGGTCGCGGGGTCGATGCAAACGTGGGAGACGGCGAGCGGGGTTCGGATGGCGGCGAGGAGGGCGGCGACGGCCTTGCGGGCGCGGTGGGCGAAGGGGGCGCCGAGGATGATGTGGTAGTTGGTGTGGGTGGTGGCGGTGGTGGTGGTGGAGAGGGCGAGCTGGGCGGCGACGGCAAAGGCGGCGGGGTTGCTGGCGTTGGCGATGAGGACGACGACTGTAGTCATTGCGTGGACACGGCCTGGCCGTCAGTAGCGGACGCGTCGCTGTTCTTGTTCGTCTTATAAATACAACCGAGTCGGCCCAACACGTGTATATATCGTGGGGCTGCGCGGGGCAACAGCGGTGAGAAGTTTTGTCAGAGCCGGGATCCGAGACAAGAGACAGACAGAGAGAGAGACAGGGAAAGGAAGTGAGAGAGACAAGGCAGACAACCCTCGGCGACCATGCAACAAAGGAGCCGAAGCCGAGTGAAAAAGAAAAAAAAAAAAAAAGAAAAAAAAAAAAAGTAGTGAAAAAGAGGGGGGAAAAAAATGTAAATGGTTCGACATTCCGAACGGAGTGTGGGTTGCGTTTGCACTCCCGGGCTGGCCCGTCGTCCTGCATCCTCTTCCAGATTTGAATATTAACCACACGCAGGGCTGGGTTTAATATTATTATCTTTGTTTTTGGCTGTACTCTGTCGGCTTCCCTTTGCCGAAAGTCGATGGGCAAGACGAACAACCAAACCACCAACTGGGGGGAGTGTCGTCCCAACAAAATCCAAGTTAAAATTCAGACAAAATGTCAGATAAAATAAAAGGACAAAATTCTTGCCTGTGCTGACCACTCCAAAGATTGTGCGCCCCACCCATAGCGGAAACTAAAATGGAACTTGGAAAGTAGAAGTCTGGTTTGTGGCATTCCTTGGATCTGAGATGCATCTCTGGTCTCGGGCCAAATAGATTGCCCTGAAAGCTGGGTGGTCCTGGCTACTCGACACCCACACATGGGTAATGACAAAAAAAACTACCCGTTCTGCTGTGACAGCTGTCACAACTGACTCAAAGGGGTGTGCCTCAATTTTCTCATTCCGCTCAGTTTCCTGTGTCTGGACATTGTGCTATGCAGTCAGGATTTGCAGGGCATATACTGATCAGGAGCTGCAGCTTGAGGGACTCTCAGAAAAGGTTCTGCAGCACTCAGTCTTGGTGGACCTTTTGTGCGGCCTAGAAGTTGTGACAACACATTTGAGGCTTAGATGGCATCCTGTGCTCACAAAATACACAAGCGGAAATTATTGTTTGGAGGAACTGGATTGGAGCAGCACAAGTACGAGAGTATCACTTGTCCTTTTCTCAGTTTGTGGAACATGAGTGGTGTGGAGTTCTCACAGGACTACCTTCCCCTGGTGGAAGACCGGCATGCAACCCCACAGCAAAACTCAGTGCGAACTAAGGATGTTGCTGGTATCGAAGGGATGGGATGGGTCAGGCAGATGGAGTTTGCAGCGGAAGCTGGCAGCCTGTTGTTTTATCGGCTTGGGATATGATGGAGGCGGTGAGTGACTTAGTGTTTTATGGAGTGTATGGGGGTATGTAGTGCGTTTCAAAGTGCGAAGCCTCCCTCGAGCCTTGACGCACATATATTCCTCTCAAGCGACAAAGAATCTATTAGTGCACTGCCCAAACAAAGAACAAGGAAGAAATTATGACATTATCACACAGCAGAAAGGCTGTGACAGGTGATGCTTGATTAGCTCTGCTTCCGCTCTTTTTATTGATTTTAAGCACTTTCGGCTACAACGCCTACAGAAGGAGCTGCAAGCAATTTCAGTAAGGGGGGTCCAAAAGTCAGACTACCACTACCTCCAACCACCATTTTGTCCTATCTTGCGTGACTAGTCTCCCCAGCTGCACACCAAATTGCTCTAAGTTCCCTCCATTTTGTTCTCCAACACTCCCCAAGGGACAACACCACCAAAACTTTGATCCTCTGCCTGGAATTTGGCACACAGTTGCTCTTCAACAGTGCCAACCTGCTATTCCAATTTCGGAATTTTTTGTCCATCAATCAACTTGCAACAAGCGTTGTGTGCAACACACATCTTCTATCCTGGATCATTTTCTCCCTCAAGTACAGCATCAAACAACTCCTAGAGTCACTATTTGTCACCACCTCACTGTCAAGCAACTCCTCCAAATTTTCCAGCAACTGGTTTCTCCTGCAACAGGATCGTCACTAGACACAACACAATGTTGTCCAATCTAAACTCATTTGTTGGCATGTTCACTGGCAAGACGCTGACAGAATTCAATGACTTTATTAGCAACCTTCATATCAAGGTTATTGGCAAAAAAGGAATTCAGGACCTAACATGGACGGGCCTATTCCCTCTGAGAGGCCTTTCTGCAACGAGGAGGCCTACCATACATATGTCACACATCTACCCAAGGATCAGTGGGACGGATGGCGTTTCTGGCTGCACTATTGAAATGGTGGGCACAGCACACCAGAGCCAAAGGCAGGCGAAACACGCTCACCAAACTATCTATGTCAGGAACAGGGCAGGACAGGACAAGGCAAACAAGGAACTGAGAGGAGTGATGATTGTATTGGAAACAATAATTCAGGACTGGTCCCCCATCCCCCTTTTATACCTTTTGAGAGTCTTCCTTGTCAAGACTCAAAGAAAGTTCCAGAAAGAGCAATTAGTAAAACAATGATACCAATGATACCAATGACAACAAGACAAGTCAGGAAAGCAAAGAAGGTTCCAGAAGGTTCCACAAGGTTCCATGAAGGAATGTTCTAGAAGGTTCCAGAGGTTTCCAGAGGGTGATTCATAACAGAACTCCTTGGCTGTGGTCACTTTGGTGGTGTCTATCATCACAGTCGTCATTGTTGTCACAGTGGTTGTTGCCCCCTTGACACCAGTTGCAGTCTTCCTCTTCATCTGCCTCAAGGGCAGTTAAGACAGCAGCAAGCTCATCCATGATGTTCTGTAGATCATCGAAGCAGGCGTCGTTGTTGTGAAGTGCTGTCTCAAATGGTCCAAAACAACTATGAGCTGAGCTGTGTGCGAGGTCCCTGCCTCTTCTTTCAAGCGGACCCTCCGCAGCAAACATTTGAGATCATTGGTTTTGTTGACAACATCCACGTCATGGCCAACATCCCAGCTCTCCTCAGATAACAATTATGGTTTTAGTATTTGTATTCAAGGGATCTGAATCATGTGATCAGGATCTGGGATGATTCTTCTCTGGAGCTGCTGGAGCTCCCCCATTTATACTGCAGGTGGTCTTTGGAATCAGATTTGGTTATTGTCTTTTAGCTCTGAGAGATAGAGTTTTAGACTTCGAGGATGCTTTTAGGTAGGCATGACATCATTGTTGCGTCATGCTGATTTGGCCAAAAAGGTCAAAGGAAGCTTCATTGGACCCAACTGCTGAGGGTCAGCCTAAAAGCTGCAGCAGCAAAAGCTGCCTGGAAAGTCGCACAGACATTCAAGCTTCCACTGTGTATTGTTGCTTTTTTAAAGGTGCTTGTGCAAGGGGGACTGTTGGAATTTGCCCTTGCAAGAGATAATCAACTGAGAAAGAAAAAAACTTAACTTGTCCTTCCTTCCTGTGTGTGTCCCGCGATCACCACTCCCTCTGCGTTTTTGCTCAATCGATCTTCTTTTTTTTCTTGTCCGCGTTTCCTTTTTTCACTTGAACGAAAATTTATCATTTTTGTTTTATTCTCCTTTTCCTCCTCCAATAGTACCATTTTCCTTCCATAATTTATTTACCGGATATTTTATGTTTCGGAAGACGGAACGGACGCCTCCCTTCCGTTGCGGGCAGGGAGATGGGGTAAGAAAAAACACGAACACACATACATACATAAATAAGAAAAATTTATTAATAAAAATCGAAAAAAAACCAAACGATGGCGGCGGCTCAAGCTCCAGCACAGAGCGCCCTTCAGAAGTTCATCAACCACCCGGCAGGTACATACAGTATTCGACTGACGACTTCGCCTGCCTCCGATGGCACCTGCTCGAATGCTCCCTCACATCTACCGGCTCGATTGCACACACACACGCACACACACACGCACACACACACGCACGAGGTTCGCCGGCGATGATAGTGGAATTGAGCCGCGATCGCCACTCGCCACGCACGACCCGCTTACGAACCCGTCTTGACTAATGCACCAGGTGGCTCCCGAAAAACGCTTGCGTTGATCAAGGAGCAACCTACCTTCGTAAAAAGCAAACTATTCAATGTTGAACAATTTCCACCTTTCAGGCCCCAAGACAGTCTTCTTCTGGGCGCCAGCGACCAAATGGGTAACGTGCACAATCTTCTGCTATCTTCTGCAACCAGCCACTCACGCCCTCCCATTGTCCTGCAACAAACCCAGGGGATCGTCATTGCCGGCTTGAGCGATTTTAACCGGCCCGCCGAGAAGCTGTCGTTCCAGCAAAACTTTGGTTTGTGACCTTGACTTCGCAATCGTTTACTAGGACTCCGCACAAACTAAACATGTATAAATTTCGCCCTATCTGTGCAGCCTTGGCGGTAACGGGAATAATTTGGGCGCGATATGCTTTTGTCATCACCCCCCGTCAACTACAACCTGATGAGCGTAAGCCTGTTCACCAGTGCAACCGGGCAATACCAACTGTACCGCATTTGGGAGTACGTTTATGATCAAACTCGTTTCTCTTTAGTTTGGTTGAGCGACGTTATTAAAGTCTGACTTATTCTTCTTTGCTCTTTGGCGTTAGTTACAACAACAAAGTGAAGCATGCTTGATTCCTTCCGAATGTTTGGGCTTCATTTTTTTGGATTGGAATCCACGAACGCAAAAAGGCTTCATACACTTGACCATTCATCTCCACCTGCCCGTCATTGGTAGCTGCGATTGTCTTACGAGGGCGATTTGTGTGAGTGAGTTACTCTCTCGTATTGATCAACCTCCTGTTTTTCTTTTTCTTGTTTTGGTTTCTCTGTAAGGGTTGATACTGTTTCCCTCCTTAATACTCTGACGGTCCCGTGTTGAAAGTTATAAAAACGCGCAAATTCATTGGTCAAACTGTAGCGGAGCAAAAGAAAGAACAAGAAAAACAAACAAAGAGAAGAGGAAGTTGATTGTTGAGTAATTGGATGCCATAACAAAGAACAGAAACGAGAGTGAAAAGTTCCGCAACCCAATATTGATAAATCAAACAGAATATCACTCGGGGATGCCTGTCGACTAGTAAGCAATCCTTGCCGCAAGCACACTTTGATAACGCCTTGGAAACTAAAGAACTGGGAGCAATAATAGGGGTCCCGATCCTTGCGGTTTTATGACAGGTACGCTTGTTTTTGTGAATAAAATCCCTAGACTTTATCACTGAGACCTCAGTGTAGTCTCACAGTACCTCTATTTTAATCTCACACCCACAGGTGTGACAAAGGGAGTACTTCTTACGTAGAAGGTTTCGACTGTGTGCTCCTCCTCAGGGGCACAGGTTGAGTTTGTGGTGTAGACGGGCCAGCAACAGGCTGACTTGTGGCAGGTTGTACAGACAGTGCACTAGCTTGCATGGTGGGGTTGGAACCTGGTGGGGTGAGAGAATGAAGCAAGCGCTGATCTCTCTCCATTATCATCTGCGTGGCCACCCTTGCAGTAGGCGCACGGAACTTGCAGCTCTTTGGAAGCTGTGACCATTTCAATCGTTTCTGATATTCTTCAGGATCATCGGTCTTCACCAATTCCCAGTAGTCGCGCACTGCAAGGCGGTGAAGATCTTCTTCGAGTTGGTACCAATTGTGTTTGGTAGAGAATCCTAACCACTTGGTCAGATAGTAATACTTTTCTCCGTCAAAGGTATGACCTTTGATCCTCTCAATAGGATACTCTACATCGGCAGTTTGGTCTTCGGTTTCCTCTGAAGTGTACTTCTTAAGGAAGTCAACATGCACTCCAGGGGCCGTCGTGGTCTTGGAGGCAGGTTTCTTCATGAGCTGAGTGGCAGTCTTCCACTTTTCAAGCTCTTTCTCAAAGTCATCAAGACTATTGGTAACAGCATCTTCCACAGAGTCTACAGGAGCCTGCTCGGTGTAGGGTCTCAGACGGGAGATATGGACAGTTCACACCACAATCTGTCCAGAAGGGAATGTTTCTACAACACTATATTGTGTCTTTGCATCCTCGCCTGTGATGGCGACGACTCGAACAGGTCCGACCCACCGGAAAATAAGAGAACGGCTTTTGTCACCAATGTCACCGGGTTGTCAAGAGGAACAGCCATCCATGCTTTCTCTCCAAGTCGGAAAAAGTAGGGATCCTTGTATCTGTCAAGGGAGGCCTATCGAAGGGCCTCCTTGTATTTCTCAGAGCAGGAAATAACAGTCTCTTGCGCTGCCTTCAACTGGTTGAGAACCTCAGCAACGTAAGGTTCTGTCAAAATCAACTCAACTGTGCAAGTGAGTCGTTCTTCCTCCAAGCCACTAGGTTTGGGGATATCCAACAGGATTGGTGCAGAAAGACCATGCCAGAGCTTGGTCCCATTAATAGGTGCTTCCCTATTCCATGGTTCAGGGAGGATATCAACCGACTTCAGTTCTCCCTGCTTGATGAAATCCCACCCAGGACTGGAGGGACTTGGTGTGTGTGGGGATGAAGAAAGAGAGAGCAGTGATGATGGAAAAGGGAGAGGAGTGAGAGGATGGAGAGAGGAGAGAGGAGTGAGTGGGCAGAGATGGAAGAGAGAGCAAATGGAGGAAGAGAGATTGGCTTGTTTTGCACTGGATTCTGTCAAAGCAGCAAGGAGGGGGGTGGATTCCTTGTTTGATCTCTGTGAGAGGTTGCTGCTCTTATACTCCTGCAGGTTGGAGCCATCAGAAAACAGAGGGAGCAGTGAGCTGCACAGAGCAGGCCACAGAAATGAGATAAAGCAGGCTGAGCACCAATCCCCAGCCTGGGCTAAGTACCCATTCAGGGCTGAGCACCACCCAGGGCTGGGCATCACTCAGGGCTGAGCACCACCCAGGGCTGAGTACCAGCCTGGGCTGTGCACCACCCAGGGCTAAGTACCAGCCAGGGCTGAGTACCACCTTGGGCTGAGTACTTTGTCTGGGCTGAGTACCACCAGGAACCAATTTACAGCTTGTTTGAGAAACAGTTGCTTGTAAATTGGGTTGGTTGTTTCCAAATCAGGAAGCTTGTTTGGGAAACAAGCCGCTTCTTTCCATGTTTTTAGAAATCCAATGATTGGTGCAATCTCTGGTGAGCTCAGTTTTTATCTCACTTTGAGAAATGCAGTGATTGGTGCAATCCCTGATTCCTAAGTGCCTGTTGCATTGCTCAGATTGCACAGCACAGCAGCAAAGCTGGAATTCCGGTTCAGGGAGCGGAATTCCAGATCAGGAAGCGGAATTCCGATGCATGGGGCAGTGGCACACTGCTTCTGCATGCTTGCTGTGCTGTGTTACACGTGCAGAGTGCATAGTTTGAGCATTTTTGTGCATGTTCTAATTGCATTGTTCCTACCAGTAGGATGAACAAAGCTAGAACAACAGCCGCCTTTGCCTATCTCTTTTAATTGAGAACAGATTAGCCCTTCCGAGCGCCCCATTCAAGTATTGAATCTACTGAGCCCTTCAAACACCCCATCCAATGTGATTGGATGGAGTTCTCAAAGGGATCATCAGTAACGGGCGTAGTGTACCCCGTGGGTCGAATCTCAACACAACTGACTGCTGGAAACGCGTCACCCACCTCCGCTTTTGCGACAGCTGGGACCCTGACGCGTCAGTCGACCGCTCCTGAGGGGCGCAGCACTACAGTCGTACCGACTATCCCTCCGGTCCGCAGACCCCGCGCCCGAGGTGCTCCTCCCGTTTCGTTTATGGGAGCGAACCTCGCTGTCGCGCCCGTTCGATTTACGCGTGCTGAAGTCCGTCAACAGCTCCAACAACGAGGCGCTGTTGCAAACAACCGTGCTGTTAATCAGCAGTACTACAGCCTTCAGCAGCGTGCTGCCGAATACGCCCGTGTAGCAACGGAGATGAGAGTTCGTCGCGACCTGGAACGCGAGGAGCAACGCGAACGCGCCCAACGCGCTTCCGCTCGTGCAGCTGCACGCCGCGCTGGTGCCCGTAACGCAGCTGCCCGTCGAGTCGCAACTCCTACTACCCCTGCTCCAGTCGTGCCTGTCACAGCGGCTCTGACCTCTGTCGTCCCTGCTGCCGTCCCGACAGCAGTGGATGCCCCTGGCACCACTCCCATGGATGTTGACCGCGATGCCACTCCCGTCGCTGAGATTTCTCCCAATCGAGTCATTACTGGCGACGTTGAACGCGTCGTGGTACAAACGGCAACCGTACCGCCCTGTCCTGGACTAGCCGCTATCTCCCGTCCAATTGCAGACGGATTTGTCCAGCTTAACACCAAGCTGCAGGGAATCGAGGAATTCAAAGCTCTTGCCCGATCTGCTCCTACTACAACAGAAGTGTTTGCGCGCACCTTTACCCCAGCCGCAACGCCAGCTTCGTCAACACCTGCTGCTGTAACTCCTGTTCCATCTACGCCAGCCGAGCAGGACACTGTCATGGTCGGTACGCCTGCCAGCCTTCCTGACAGGCCTGTCAACACTCTTGCAGAAGTGGCCCAGCTTAATGACATGCAGTGGGCCCGTTTCTTCAACGACATGGGCACCCCAACCCCTGAGGAAATTGCTCTCTCTTCAGTATACTCTGTGCCTGGAAACAATGCGCTTATCAACGCGCTCAGCGACATCTTCGAAGGATCCGCCAGCAGCCCTGTCACTCCAACTGCTGCTGCAGCTACGGTGTCGGTGCCTGTCCCTGTCAGTGCACTGCCTGCCAATACTACTGAGGATATTAGTAACACTGACAAGGATACGCTTGAGAGTGCTATCATTCTTGCTGAGCGTTTTGGAAGTAGGCCTGTTAGCCGCTCTTCTTCTCCGCATGCTGAACCCTGAGTTGTTTTCACGCGTTTTTCTGTTTTGTTGGCCTAGAAGCTGCACAAATAGAAATAAAACTTGTTTTTCTTGTTTCAACTAATCCTGGACCTATGCCCGTTTTTCGTTAACAAAGTTGAAAAACTTTGGTTGTGCTGCCAACCAGTGGCATCAAAAAAGTATAAAGGGAGGGCCCTCCTGGGTCCCCCCTCCCCTTTTCCCCACTTGCCCATTCAACAAGTGTGTATAGAAGTTCAGGAAGGCTCAGACTCCCTGTGGAGTCACAACATGGTTGCAGCACAAGCCAGTACGGATTGCGGCAGGAATGTGTGTTGCCTGTATCTCTGATACACCGTCCAGCCTGGACAGCTCTGAGGCCACCACACAAGTGCTGCCTGTCCCAGAGAGTCTCCATAACTCTCCTGACAACCTTCTTGCTATGTTCAGTGTTGCACAGAAGTATGAGCCTGAAGACTTGGAGTCCTTCCTTAGTGCTCTCAACAACATCGAGAAAGGTACCTCTGGTCTGTATGCTGAAGCAACCTCTGATCCCTCTGAAGACGTTGAACTTGTGGAAGACGTCTCTGAGGCTCCACCTCTTCCTGACGCCGTTGAGGATGTTTTCTGTCTTGGTTGTCAGTATAGATTGGAATAGGAGTCGGGGACAGGAGCATAAGTGCTGTGTGCTGTTGTGAGATGGCCTCTAGTTCTCGTCCTAGTTCTGAGACTGCAACGTATTCTGCTTGCTGAGGTGACAGCATAATTGCAGGACTGCGAGTTGATGCCCAGCTGATAGTGGCATTTCCAAACCAAAAAAAAGTAGCCAAGTTGTGATTTCCCATCAGCATGAACTCCATGAGCAGCATCTGAGTAGCCGAAAATTCCAGACCCTGTGTTGGAATAAAGCAAACCATACTCACGTGTACCATTGATGTATTGAAGGACTCGAATGAGGATCTGCAAGTGGTGTTTGCTTGGGTCCTTGCTGAAAGATATGAGACTGTTGGTGCCAAGTCTGGTCGTGTGTGTGTTGCCAAATAGTTGATACCACCAAGGATTGCTTGGTAAAGCTGTTGATTTGCTGTGGGTTCATCATTTTCTTGAGGTTGAAGAGTGAGAGGACTGGGGAGAGCAGTTACTGCTGTCATCTTTCCATTGACGAGGTCTGCATGGTGTTGGAGTAACTCTTTGGTGTAAGCTCATTGATGAGAGTAGATGCCAGTTTACGTTCGATGAACTTCCATATTCAGTACAGTCTTGATATGACCTAGTTTGCGGAGCTTATAGAAGGATTTTAGCAAATTGATGGCAGAGGTGATTTCCTCTGTGTGCCCAAAGAAACAAATATCATCGACATAGATACAAATGAAAATAATACGTTCCTTTGTGACTTGAAGAGGATGCATGGATCTGCTGCGCTTTGTTGGTAGCTGGCAGACTTGAGACGACCAATGAGTTCCTGGTACCAACAATGCCCACTTGCGGCCCACCTCCCAGCAGATCAAAACAGCTGACGGCTTTGCAACTGCCACTGGAGTGGGCGACTTTACCCTGTTTGTTAACGGAAGAGCTCTCATCATGAGGAACTCACTCTATGTGCCAGAGTTCTCAGACACTCTACTCTCAGTTCAGCAAATCGTGCGGCAGACAGGTCACAATGTCACTTTCACAGCAGACACAGCCCTATTGCATCCTCGGGTACATGGTTCAGACTTTACCATTGCTCACAGGGACACAGGGAATGTTTATGTTGTGGACCCTTCTCTTCTGACGGGACATACTGGTCTCGACAGGGCAGAACTTGGAAGGGACGCGCCGACTCCTTTGGGGGACGCCCCAGGTGAGTCGCAACAGCAAACTGCTCCTTTGCAAACTGCAACACCAACTTTAAGTCAAACTGACCCAGACCCTTTACCAAACCCTCAGAACATTGAAGCAGTCCGAGCTCTTCACAAGAAATTTGGTCACCTGTCTTTATCTTCTTTGAAGCGTACTTGGTCAAATCTGAATAAAGTTGGTCATTCATTTTTCCTCATTCATGACATTCCCTGCGTGACATGTGATGTTGGGAAATTGAAAGCTTCGCCTATCCACTCCACTTCCAGACCAAACACCACACTGCTTGGTCGTTTACACACTGATGCTGTCCCACTGCCCGCACGTGGACACCATGGTGAAAAACATTGGCAGCTGGTTGTGGAAGAGTCAACCCGCTGGCTTGACATTGAGTTCCTCAACTCTTTGTCCGACGCGCCCACAAGATTCCAGTCTACGATCGAAAGGTTTGAACAGCAACATGGCAAACATATCACATCTGTGCACAGTGACAGGGGGGAAATCTTCAAAGATGGAGAATTCAAAACTTGGGCCAATACTCGGCATCCTCCTATTGTTTTAGAACCTAGTCCTGCATTCACCAAGGAATTCAATGGGCTGGTAGAACGTCAGGTCAACACTCTCAAAGACATGGCACACTGCATGCTCTTAGAGTCACGATTGCCCCACTCTTTCTTTGTGTATGCAGTCTTCCACGCAGCATACATCAAGAACAGGGTTTACCACTCTTACACTAAGAAAACACCTTACGAAGCTTGGTACAGTGAAAAGCCAAATGTTGATCACATCCGCACCTTTGGCTGTTTAGTTATCCACCGTATCCCAAAGGAAAAGTGAACGCTTAAACATCCTGAGAAAGGGGCGCCAGGCATATTCTTAGGGTATAAAGGAAACACTCTTCCAGTAGTCTACGACTTGAAAACCCAGAGAATATCGGAACACTTCCATGTCTCCTTTCACGAAAATGTTTTTCCTGGCATTGTGTGGAACTGGAGACAGTTCCTTCATGACTCCCGCTTGAAGGAATGGGGACCAGTCCAACCCACAGCTCAGGATTTCCAATATCTTTCCTCCTCGTTGCATACCCCCACTATGTCCACTGATCCAGATGTGGCACATCCTGACGCTCTGTTTGACTCACAAGACGACGATCTACCACCTGCAGAATCACAGGGGGGAGATCTACAGCTGGGTATGCTATACGACGCTTCTGATTCTGAACCAGAGTCAATACCTGATGAACAGGAAATCCCTCCAAGGGAGCGCTCAACTTCCCCTGACATTCTAGCTTTGCCAGAGTCAACAGGGGAGGCAACAAATCCCCCAATCATACCACGAGAGCCATCAGGTTTACGTGACTACCTGGCATTGAAGGCAAACCTTTGTAAACTACAAACAAAACCATCAATTGCCACAAGTCCTTCCACTTACAGTCGGAAAACACTCCACGCTTTAACTGCAAGAATTCGTAAACTACAAATAACACGGGGACAATTTCGTGAACTCTACCAAGCGCTCAAAGCGTACACTGTGCTTGAGCCGGAGGAAGTCACAGCATATCCAACAGAAAGGATCCACCAGCGGGACTTACTGCCACTCCCTGCTTCGAATAAAGAGGCCATGCGTTCTCCTTTTGCAAAGTATTGGAAGGCAGCTCAACTCTCAGAGATCAATTCGATCACGTCAAAGCACGTCTGGGACCTAGTGGTTCGACCTAAAGGGCGTAAGATACTTAAGCCCAAATGGGTTTTTGCCTACAAGTTTGACTGTGAAGGGTACCTTGAACGCTTCAAGGCCCACCTTGTTGGTCGGGGTTACACTCAGATCTTTGGTCAGGACTACAATGAGACCTTCTCCCCTGTCGTCTGCAGCTCCTCCATAAGGGCAATCCTTGCTATCTCGTTGCTGTTTGACCTCATACTTGCAGGCCTTGATGTCGAAACCGCATACTTGAACGCCAAACTGGACATTGAAAACTTCATGGAACAACCAGAAGGCTTTGAGATACGTGGTGCAGACGGGATACTTCTTGTCTGTTTACTCAGGAAGAGTCTGTACGGACTGCACCAGTCTGGTCGACAGTGGCACAAAACAATCCACAACTTCCTTGTAGAAATTGGATTTACGCAATTGAAGACTGACCACTGTGTCTTTGTGCAAAGGCACCCTGATGGAAAGGTCAAGACCATCATCACTCTATACGTAGATGACATCCTCATCTTCGGTCACACTGAAGAAGAAATTGCCAAAATTCTTTCTCTGATCAAATCAAAGTTCAAAATCCGCGAGGACCTCAACCCAAAAGTTGCTGTTGGCATCCAAGTTGAGAAAATCAAAGATGGAATCTTTATTGGACAGAAAAACTACACACAGCATGTCTTGGAGGAAGCAAACTACTGGTGTGACGATGAAGGCTTACCTGTCAAAATCAAAGCAACTCCCATGTCCATGACATGGATACATGATGTGGACTCTGGAAAACTTCCACAAAAAGAGTCAGAATACTTCCGAAGCACACTCATGCAACTTGCTTACCTTGCAAACTTGACGCGCCCGGACATTGCGTATGCTGTGAATACACTTGCACAATACCAGTCCGCTCCAACCCATTCAGATTCCCTTGCGCTTGACAGATTGCTGCGATATGTCTGCGCTACCTGGGATCATGGACTTTTCTACCAGAAGGGAGACTCCCAGATGACATGCATCACCAATGCAACGCTCCCAGAGGTAGAGAAAGCTGCGGGTATTTCTTACCCAGAGTGGGATGAACCACATGGCTACGCTGATGCCAGCTATGCTGAAGAGGATGGACACAAGTCGAGGTCAGGGCATGTGTTCATGCTTTGCGGGGGTGCTATTACATGGTACAGCAAGAAACAATCAGTTGTTGCTTTGTCCTCAACTGAGGCGGAATACTTCTCCCTTACTGAGGCCATCGAAGAGGCAATCTGGCTACGAATGCTCTTCCAGGAGCTGGGTATGGATTTAAATAAGCCCACTACTGTTTATGAAGACAATCGTTCAACCATAGCTATTGCTATGAATCCAATACACCATGGTCGGGTCAAACACTTTGACGTGAGGTTGCATTTCATACGGGACCACTTGGAGAAAAAGGAGGTTCAACTCATTCATTGCCCAACGGACATGCTGATTGCCGACCTTCTCACCAAAGCTCTTCCCGCAGCTCAACATGCAAAGCTTGCATCACTGATGGGAATTTGCAGTCTCGCCGACCTCCAAGGTGTAAGCGTGGTGCCCACGCTCAAATCAGCACAACGCTTAGTCTAAAGGCTCTCTCTGGCTTCTCCAGCTACACTTGTGGGTTCATGCAGGTTTTCACAAGTGTAGGGGGGTACATGGGTGGGTTCGAGTCCCACTGCTTGGCTGGCATTGTTGGACGGCCATGTACTCCAGGAGGAACACTTGCCCCCTCTCTTTCTATTGCGGGGGTGTGTTGAGATTCGACCCATGGGGTACACTACGCCTGTTACTGACGATCCCTTTGAGAACTCCATCCAATCACATTGGATGGGGTGTTTGAAGGGCTCAGTAGATTCAATACTTGAATGGGGCGCTCGGAAGGGCTAATCTGTTCTCAATTAAAAGAGATAGGCAAAGGCGGCTGTTGTTCTAGCTTTGTTCATCCTACTGGTAGGAACAATGCAATTAGAACATGCACAAAAATGCTCAAACTATGCACTCTGCACGTGTAACACAGCACAGCAAGCATGCAGAAGCAGTGTGCCACTGCCCATGCCGAATTCCGCTTCCTGATCTGGAATTCCGCTCCCTGAACCGGAATTCCAGCTTTGCTGCTGTGCTGTGCAATCTGAGCAATGCAACAGGCACTTAGGAATCAGGGATTGCACCAATCACTGCATTTCTCAAAGTGAGATAAAAACTGAGCTCACCAGAGATTGCACCAATCATTGGATTTCTAAAAACATGGAAAGAAGCGGCTTGTTTCCCAAACAAGCTTCCTGATTTGGAAACAACCAACCCAATTTACAAGCAACTGTTTCTCAAACAAGCTGTAAATTGGTTCCTGGTGGTACTCAGCCCAGACAAAGTACTCAGCCCAAGGTGGTACTCAGCCCTGGCTGGTACTTAGCCCTGGGTGGTGGACAGCCCAGGCTGGTACTCAGCCCTGGGTGGTGCTCAGCCCTGAGTGATGCCCAGCCCTGGGTGGTGCTCAGCCCTGAATGGGTACTTAGCCCAGGCTGGGGATTGGTGCTCAGCCTGCTTTATCTCATTTCTGTGGCCTGCTCTGTGCAGCTCACTGCTCCCTCTGTTTTCTGATGGCTCCAACCTGCAGGAGTATAAGAGCAGCAACCTCTCACAGAGATCAAACAAGGAATCCACCCCCCTCCTTGCTGCTTTGACAGAATCCAGTGCAAAACAAGCCAATCTCTCTTCCTCCATTTGCTCTCTCTTCCATCTCTGCCCACTCACTCCTCTCTCCTCTCTCCATCCTCTCACTCCTCTCCCTTTTCCATCATCACTGCTCTCTCTTTCTTCATCCCCACACACACCAAGTCCCTCCAGTCCTGGGTGGGATTTCATCACACGGGACTGTGAGCACTGCCAGGGGAGAGAAGTCTCACGCATCGCTGGGGGCGGTGAGCTGCCATACATGGTTTCCTCCTCCGTAGTGTAATTGCGGCGGGGACGGGACAAGGGAGTGGCAGGTTGTTCAGTGCGGACAGCAGAGGAGCGGCCACGGAGCGAGTCGACTTCAGCACGCAGAGCATTGAACTCAGTCCGACCAGGAAGGTTGGTGAGAGAGAGCATGATGAGGCGCCGGGCGGACATGTGTGCCATGTTGTGGTGCAAGTGATCGACGATACAATGTCTCGATGGGGGGACAAGTGGGGCTGGCAGCGTGGGCAGCTGGTACTCGAGCAGCAGTGGATGGGGCTACTGTGGCAGCACATCGGTGGTATTCTTCAGTCCAAGCAGTCTCAGCTTCTCGGGCAGCAAGTCTGGAGCAGTGAGCGGTGTCAGCAGTGTCACGGAGGCAAGTTGCATGGGCAGCTGCAGCTCGTTCGGCCTCCTGGCGAACGAGGGCAGCACGTTCAGCAGATCAATGGGAAGCAGCTTCACGGGCAGCGTTAGCACAGGCAAGGGCAGCGCGGGCAGCTGCAGTTCGGGCTGCCTCAGCATCAAAACGGGCAGAATGGGATGACCGAGGGCGGGAAGTGGCGTCAGAGGTTGGGACCTCTGAGGACATCGACGAAAGGCGTACGTGTGGTCGTGGGTGGACGAAAGCTGAAGGATCAGGCAAAACTTGCAGGCGACAACTGTCAGTAGGCACTGTGAATAGTTCCACGTGCGAGGGGATCAGGAAGGGCTGTTCAGCGGCAGTGCGAAAGCTGGGAATACTAGCAACCTGGGTAGGCCAGTTGTCAGTTACCCAGGGTACACCGCGCGGAAGTAGTGATACAGGCGGAGCTCTGAGGGCGAACCTTGGGTGACGATACCCACACCAGGTCGTACAAACTTGCCTTCCCAGGGGAGGAAGACAACATCAGCGTCGACGGCTTCAGGAAAGGGCCCTCCCTTTATACTTTTTTGATGCCACTGGTTGGCAGCACAACCAAAGTTTTTCAACTTTGTTAACAAAAAACAGGCATAGGTCCAGGATTAGTTGAAACAAGAAAAACAAGTTTTTATTTCTAGTTGTGCAGCTTCTAGGCCAACAAAGCAGAAAAACGCGTGAAAACAACTCAGGGTTCAGCATGCGGGGAAGGAGAGCAGCTAACGGGCCTACTTCCAAAATGCTCAGCAAGAATGATAGCACTCTCAAGCGTATCCTTGTCTGTGTTACTAATATCCTCAGTAGTGTTGGCAGGCGGTGCACTGACAGGGACAGGCACCGACACTGTAGTGGCAGCAGCAGCAGCAGCAGCGACAGCAAGAGCAGTTGGAGTGACAGGGCTGCTGGTGGATCCTTCGAAGATGTCGCTAAACGCGTTGATAAGTGCATTGTTTCCAGGCACGGAGTACACTGAGGAAAGAGCAATTTCCTCCAGGGTTGGGGTGCCCATGTCATTGAAGAAACGGGCCCACTGCATGTCATTGAGCTGGGCCACTTCTGCGAGAGTGTTGACAGGCCTGTCAGGAAGGCTGGCAGGCGTACCGATAGGTCTTGATGTAGTTCCTACTTGTCTTTGCTTCAGCCTCTTGGAGAAGTGTCTGTTGTCAATCTTGATGGCAAGGAGAATGTACTCTTCCAAGGTCTCAGGAATGTGCAGAGACTGGGAGAGCATCTTGGACAGCAAGATCCAAGCTCAAGCATATCAAGTAAGGAAAGCAATCTTGTGTGGCCTACACCAACCAATTCAAGCAACTAGCCAGAGACTCTGGATACAATGATGCAGCTCTGATGGAGCTGTACCATGATGGTCTCCATGAGTCTATCCAAGACCCCTCCCAGAGCTCTTGCAGGGTGGTGGGTGTGCTTGGGAGAGATCTGTACCATGATTGAGCTTGACCAGACAGGAGGGTGCTTGTGAAAAGAACCTTGACTTGCTCACTGGGAAATCTTGAAGGTTGGAGAAGGATGACATTCTCCACAGTGGCCATAAAGTTCCTGAGGTTTTTGGCCAGCCCAGTGAACTTGTCAGGGCTGGGAACCTTGGGCTCCCTTGCTTGGTTGGCTTGGGGCAGGGGAAGAGCTTGATGTTCTTGTTGGTGAAGTTGTTGTTGAAGCTGGTGCTGCTGGTGAAGGACTTGTTCTTGAAGTTGGTGTGTCTATCTTGAAAGGGCTTGTAATTGGTCCATCAAGGCTTGGAAGGCAGTTGCATCAGGGAAGGTGTTGTTTGGGTCAGACATGATGGCAGAGAGTAGTAGGAGAGGGTGAGTCCGAAAAAAAAAAAAAAAACCTTGTCAAGAGACACTCAAGACTGCACCCTCCACCACCACCACCCCCCACCACCTTGCCACTGCCCTCCACCGCCTTCCCACTGCCAGATCAACGTCAGATCAACATCAGATTGTTGTCAGATCGTCAGATCATCATCAGATCGACTTCAGATTGACTCCAGAACCCTCCACCACCACCCCCCACCGCTTTGCCACTGCCAGATTGACGTCAGATCTTCATCAGATCGTCAGACCATCGTCAGGTCAACGTCAGATTGACTCCAGATCATCAGATTGACATCAGATCTTCATCAGATTGACTCCAGATTGTCAGATTGATGTCAGATCTTCGTCAGATTGTCACATCATTGTCAGGTCAACGTCAGATTTTCGTCAGATTGTCTCCAGATCATCATATCATCATCAGATTGTCGCCAGATTGACTCCAGATTATTACCAGAACGCCCAATTCTTGTCAGATTGCCAGATAATCATCCGATTGTCGTCAGATCATCGTCAGATTGACTTCAGATTGCTGCCAGATTGCCTCCAGCAATCACTTTCCTCCACCACAACCACATTGCAACCACATCACAACCTTTGTGCTGAATTGGGATTGGCACCCCCCTATTTCATGAGCAGCCCACCTCCCTCCACGTTCTTCGGCACCCACGCTGATCAACACATATTGACAATCACCACTCAGCCAGACCCCACTATTGCCCCACTCACTGAACTTGACATCCTACGCTTTATCTCCACTTGCAACCTCACCATCCGACAGCGGCCCTTGCTCTCAAAGGACCAGACTTCTTCCTCGCTCCGCCTTCTGCATCCTTTGTCGGATGAACAGGCTGCCCGTCTCCAGACCACATCCCCACACATTAAATTTTCTTACACCTGTCGACTACCAGCTGCTGCCACAGAATTCACCAACGAACCTACCAACCAACTCGTACTCCAACACCTGGCTCCTGGAACTACTAGAAAGAACTTTGATGAGCAAAAGGACTCCCTGCGTCATGCAATCACCTCTGCTTTATCCTCGTGCGGCTCCATAATGGCTATTCATTTTGCACACCACCAGCTTTCCGCCTCCGCATCTGCCACAGTTCTTTTTGACGGCCCTCCTCACAATCCCCCTCAGTTCATAACTATTATGGGTGCAGGTGTCACAATTCGACCACTGGAACCTTCTGCAGAAAACCAGCGGCGAATCAGCGATGAAAAGCAACGCACAGGCTGTCCTTTATAACATTCGTCGCTCCACAAGTATCTATGACCTTGAGGCCATCCAATATGAGTTTGGGTGCACGTCAGTTCGCATTCCAGGATTCTTCAACTCAGCAAAGGGCACTGCTGGCCTTTCGTCGTCTGCCCATTTTGTTTTTACAACCCGCTCATTGATGTTGCAAAAAACTAACCAATCAGTTGTCTTCAATGGCCGTGCACTCCCATTTCACCCACTCCAAAGGAAGATTTCACTCCCTTCCCCTGCTGTCGCCGTTGTGGAAACTCCAACCATACCTCTCAATCTTGCAAAACTGGCCGCCCCTCTGGCTCCCTCCTTAACCAAGCCACTTCAGCAGATTCCAAAGACAACAGCCAGACAGCTCAGGCCCCTCCTGACACCACAACTCCCCCACCTGTCCTGCCTGCTCCCCCTCCTGTCCCTCCTCCACAGCTGCAGTCAATTTTGAAGGTCCTTGAAAACATCCAGCAACAGCTTCTCGCACAACAGACCTCCTTGCACACAGAGCTGAAAGAGCATCAGACAACAGTACGCACTGACATCCAAAAACTCACCACTCAGCTTTCCCAACTTGAGCCAATCCCTGCAGCACTGGAACACGGCTTAGCAAAGGTGGACCACGACATTCAGAGACTTGCAGCTGCTGCAGCCAACGTGGACACTTCACTCAAAAACCATGCTGGCGCCATCCACAACCTAAATCAGCGAGTCACCACACTGGAGCCACTCCTGGCACAATTGGACAGCTGCCTCACCACAGTGGACACAACCACCCAGCTCCTCAGCTCTCGCCTCCAGACAATTGAAGAATGGTTGAAATACAATGACCCGATTGATGAGGACCTTGACGACCGTTCCTCCGCTGAACCTTCTTCTACTACTACTGTCCCAGCTTGATCAGCTGTCACCACACACTCAAGCTCCAGTTCCTCTTCAACTCCTCCCAACAGAACTGCCCCCAAACCTGCCCCCAAACCTGCCCTCAAACCTGCCCCAAAAACTGCCTCAAAAACCAGGAACACTGCCTCAACTTGACCAATATTCTTATTCATTCTTTTGTGAAAGCCCCTTTGCTATTGATATCACTCTTATTTCTCCAAAAAAAAAAAAACAGAGACATTATTAGCAGGACTTCCTGCACCCCTTAGTCAACTATGTCAACTAGCCCTGTGTCTAGCACACCACCCCCAACACCACCACCCCTCCCTCGCTTTGCGACTTGGAACATCCGTTGTGCCTTCCCCACCAAGGCTGCATCTATCTTCCACTGGCTCGATCACACCAAAACCACCATCCTTGCCATTCAAGAAACTGGCTGCTCTGACACAGAGGCCACCCACTCCATTCGTCACATCACTAGGAATTACAAAGGTTTCTTCATATCCTCCACCCCCTCCCGTCACGCTGGCTTTGGTTTCATCATTTCATCTTCCCTGGCACCACACATCACTGACGTCTCCCACTTTGGAACTCGTGCCATTGCCCTCCCCTTATCTTTTGCTCGATGCTCCATCCTCCTGCGAAATATTTACTGGCCTGCTGACCCCCAATCTGAGGAACTCCCTGACTTGCAAAAATGGTGCAACTCTCTTGCCTCATCTGACTCCACCTCACCCCACCAAGCCTACTGGTTTGGTGACTGGAATGCCATCACTGACCCCCTTGACCACTCCACCAGAGCCCCCACACCTACTTCCCGCCATGGGTTCCTCCCCACCCTCTCCCTGAAAGGCTTTGTTGATTCCTTTAGACACCTGCACCCAGACTTACCCTCTTACACACACACTGCTGGCTCCTACTCCTCTCGTTTGGACAGCATTTGGCTCTCACCCCCTGCTCTTGACTACGTCACTGAAGCTAAACATTTCTTCTCCACTTGAAGAGCCCCATCTCACTGACACTTCAGACCACCTCCCCTTCAACATAATTCTTGCTTCCTCCCCCTTCCACACTTTTCCCTTCTCCCCTCTGCGCCGGCAGGTCATCAAACCCCTGGAAGCTTCAGAGGAGCAACTCGACAATTACACTTCAGCCGTCTCAGTTGAGCTTGCCCCCCTCTCAGCAGCCCTTGCAGCCTTGGACAGCATTCTTCTCCCCTCCGAGCTTGAGTTCCTCCATTCTCCATCCCTACCCTTTCAATACCCCTCCCCAGAACGTGCATCACTCCTCGTCAGCCACCTTGACACACTCTCCACATCATTTCACGAGTTACTGCTTCGGCTTGGCAAAAAGTTCCTTCCTCACAAGGGAACCTCCTCAGTAGCGCCAAAGATAGATTGCCGTGCCAAACCATTCCTTGTTGCACGTTGGAAAGTAGAGAAACTGTGGGCACTTGCCAAAGACCCTGCGCATGATCTGGCTAACATCTTCCCTTCCATTCCTTTGACCCCATCTGAGTGGGGCGCAGATCAGTCTTACTCCTTCTTGTCCCACATCCACTCTCAGTACAAAGCCCTGCTTCTTTGACACAACTGACTATCGTGATGTTTTACTCCCCGCCCTCAACCGCCATCGCCAGGCCATCTACCAGTGCCCAACGCCAGGCAGCAGAAAAGCACAAAATGGAGGACATTGCCACAGCTCTCACACATAGACACGACCTTTTCTCTTCTGGCAAGATAAAGACTGTCCTCAACAACATCCTCAACCGCACGCGCAGCAACTCTAGCATCGACCACATTCGCTATACTACTGCCGAAGGTCCCTCAATCACCCACGATCCTGACCTTGTCCCTGGTATCTGCCAACAACAGGTTGAACACTGGTTTCGCCCTCGTACCCTCACTCCCTTCCCACCATCCTCTCCATTTCACTCTGAGATGCAACCCCGTCCCCACATCCCCCCAGATCTTTTCTCCAAGGTTATGCTGCCCCCTTCTGCCAACGATGTCAAAAACGCTCTCACATCTCTTGCCTCAAACAAAGCCCCTGGCCCCTCCCAAATCTCCAGAGAGCTTCTCCTCGCAGCTGGTCCTGATGCTCTTGCATTCTTCTCCTCCCTCATCATTCGCTCTTTTCTCTTCCTTGACATCCCAGACTCTTGGGCATCTTCCTCCATCTTCCCCATACCCAAGAAAGCTGCGTGGGGTGGTGACATCACTAACCTCCGTCCAATCAGCCTCTGCGAACTTGCTGCCAAAGTTGTTCAATCCATCCGTCTTTCTCGTATCTCTTCCATCCTCTCTTCTCACAATGTACTCCTTGGTCGCAACTTCTCTGCCCTACCTGGCTCTTCTCCTGACCCGCCTCTCCACCTGATACGCTACGCCCTTGACCTTGCCCATTCCACTAAACAGCCCTTATACCTTCTCCTCAACGACATTAAGAAAGCTTTTGACAGTGCCCCTGTTGCTGGCCTCATTGCCTCCTGGGAACGTATTCACCTCCCCTCTTCTTATGTTCGCATGCGTGTCAATTCCCAACGTCGTTTTCGTTCCTCTGTCATCACAGCTTTTGGCCCATCCCCTTCCTTCCCCATTGGCACTATGATTCAGCAAGGCTCCCTTGAGGGACCCCTTGATTGGCGTATCTTTTGGGACCCTGTTCTTTGCGTTCTTGATCGCTGTACCACCGGTTTCATTTTCTCAGTTCCCACCCCTCGTAACTTCCCTGTCCAATTCTTCAACCCCCCACCCCCTGTCTCTGTTACTGGCTTTGCCCTTGTCGACGACACCAACACCCTCTCCAGCACCCTGGAGGATCTGCAGCTTCAGGCCGACCTCCTCTTTGAGTACCAGTCACATAACGACATCGAGTCTAACACCAAGAAAATCTTCATCTCCTGCCTGTCAACACCCCGCGATCAGCACCTACCACCATCAACTGGGGCACCACAGTCCTTCCCATCCACCCCCCAAACACCACCTTTCGACACCTAGGCAACTACTTCACAGCAGACGGTATGAGCTCAGCAGCACAGCAGCAAATCCTTTCCACCACCACCAATTTCCTCGACATTATCAAACACAAAAAGATGGGTGACAAAATTGCTTCTTACCTCATCCGTAACGTTCTCCTCCCATGTGTCCGCTTTCTGTGGAAAACTGCCATTCTCCCCCGTACTTTCCTCAACAACCTCACCACACTCTGTCGCAAAACCTTCAAACGCCTGGTTGGCTACTGCACCTCTTTTCCCAATGCCCTCCTCCATCACCCCATGACCCATAACTTCCCTGACTTTTACAATGAATACTGCTCTGACATGATTGTTGACCTCAACTCTCGCTTGAACTCCCCCTCTCTCATTGGCCACATAAGCCGTATCATGATGCACCGCCTCCAACTTGACCTGGCCTCTGGAGCTCCAGTTTTCTCACATCCCTTACCCTTGTCCCAGCCAAAAAAACACTTCACCAAGTCTCTCATTCCCCTCCTTTTTAACCAACAAACATCCTTCCAATACTCTGGTCCACCCCTATTTTCTGTTCATGCTCACTCCATCAACTCATTAGTTCCTTGGCATATTTTTCTCAAAGTGCTTCCCACTCTCCGTTCACACTCAGTCTTCTTTTTTGAACAACTTTTTGACCTCCGCCTCACCAGTCCTTCTTACAAAGACAGCTCTCTCCCTGACAAACTCTGTGAAGTGTACCACATCATTAAGACCTTTATTTTTGCTGCTCCCACCTTTGGCTCTCCAGTCTTTTACCACAGCCCTCCTGATGGTCCTCTTTACAATCCCTTTTACCCATCTTCTTTGGATCCCCTTCACCATCCCCCCCTTGCTCGTGGCAGTTTTTTCCGTCTGATGACCCCACCACAAGTGGAATTCTTCCGCATTGTTAACTGGACTCACACACTCCCAAACCCCCAACTCCTTTCTCATCACTACTCCAGGCTCCCTGAACGCCTTCACCCTTCCTCCCACAATTTCCACTTGGTTCAATGCCTTGGCTGCCCCATTGGCTCCCCCCCATTCTCTTACCCCTGCAGCAAGCACATCTCTCCCTACAATCCAACTTCCCTTGCACACTCCACCTACACAGTCCCCATCAGCAGCCGCACAACTGCTACTGCAACTCGACCCTCCCAGCCCATCTTCTTTGTTAACTCACCTTCCCCCACCACCGTTTTCACACCCACACCTTTCCCACTCCTCACCTCCCGCCACTCCACTTTCAATCCAGCTCCCTTCACTAATCCCTGCTTTCAACCAATGGACGTGCCCCTCCTCCCTGCTGACCTTGCTCATACCCACCTATCCTTGACCTTTGACACTGATGGCTCCCTTCGCGAGGAGGGCTTCATGGCTGGCTCTGTTGTTTGCCTTGAGCTTAACTTTGAATTTTCTTTTGCCCTCCCTCCACTCTCTGCCTCTTCCACAACTGCTGAAATTGCTGCTCTCCTTGCTGCCCTCACCATCACTGCAAAGCTTTCCCTGCCCCTCACTTTTCGACTTGACAATCTTGGAGTGGTTCACACCTTTGAGAAACTCTTTCCCTCAAACTCCTTTAGTCCCCATCCACACAGCGAGCTCAACACACCTCCTCTCTCTGATTCCCTCCATCGTCTTTTGCACACCACTTCCCACCCCACCCTTTGGGCATGCGTTGCAGCCACTCTACAGTCTTGGATTGGCCCCCCTCCACAAGTTTCCTGGGTTCGTGGACACAACGGCGACGCTGGCAACGAACGAGCAGACAAGCTGGCATCATCTGTACCCTTGACTTCCAACCCAACTTTGTTACCAATCCTCTCACAACAGATCCTCCCAGCCACTGCCTTCATCTCAAATACCCCCATCTTGGGCCAACTTCGACGACAACTGCAACTCCTCACAGGTCTCTCTCACCATTTTGCACTTCTGAACACCTCAGCCTTTGCCCACATCACCCACAACCCTGACCTAGTTCATTGGGAAGCCACATTTCTTGTTCTCCACTCTGGAATTAAACCCTCTTCCCTCTTTGGCACCCTCCCTGGCTCTGCTCGTCGCAAGTATCAACTTCAAATCCTCAGCAACACTTTGCCCACCCAAAAGTTCTACACCAACGACACCCTCAAGTCTACCCTGATGGGCTCTGCCGTCGATGCCACCACGCTCTGGAAACCACAGAGCATGTCTGGCAATGCCCTGCAGCTGCCGACGCCATTGCCATGATTCGCAACACCTTTGCTGAAACTCTTTCCTCCTCTGTTCCTCCTGCACCTCATGGTCGCTCTCCTCCTCAAGCCCATCCCATTTACTGGCTCTCCCGCCCTGAATTTCTCTTTGATGATCAATCTTGTATCAATTTTTCCTCCCTCCTTCGTGGCTTCATCCCTCAATCCTTTTATGACACCTTATTCTCACGTGATAACCCTGCTGCCTCTGTCCTTAAAACCCTTGTCACCGCTTTCCATCAGCTCCTTCTTGACGCCCATCGACTTATTTGGATCCCCTGTTGTGACGACACTATCTCTTGGGAGAAGTCAAAGTCCATCAAGCCCTCTGACAAGCGCTCCAAGCCCCGCAGATCCCCTCCACCAAATTCCCAGGCCTCTCACCCTCGTTCCACAGCCTCTCACCCACTGTCTTCTCCAAACATCAACTCTTCCCTCCCTCCCACTCCATCATCCCCACAGCACTCGTAATCAGTTCTTCGCAACCCTCTCAACCTCGCTGCACCACGTGTAGTCGCCGGCACTCCACTGACACTTGCCCAGGCATCTGGCTTTTGCGCACCAAGGCTTCTTCCAGATGGATTGACCACTACCTCAGCCGCATAAAACTTGTTGCAGGCATTATCTGGCTTCATCACACAATACAACTCCCCTCACGCCAACAAGCAAGAGCCACTCGTCACCCATCTCCTGCTGAGCCCCCTGACGTTCACTGAGCCACTGTTGCCCTTCTCAATCTTGACATGGGCTGTTGCCTAATCTGACTTATCCCAACCCTCTGATCTTTCACAGATGCTCCCCGCTCTTACACCGACATCCTTCAGACTCACTTCTCTATTTTCTTGATTCTGTGTTTTCCCCTTCTCCTTTGATCATTGTGGCTTTATGTGCGGTGGAGATGCCTGACGACCCTGTAAGTCCGTAGCGCATGGGGTGGGTTTGCTGAGGTGATACCTGGACGTAGTCCATTACGGTTCACCGTTGATGGCTCTTTCTCTTCCCGCCAGCCCCTCTGGGGCTGGAACAATAAAAAAAAAAAAAAAAGTAGTAGGAGAGGGTGAAGTGAATTATGATGTCAGGAACAGGGCAGGACAAGGCAGACAAGGAACTGAGAGGAGCGATGATTGTATTGGAAACAATAATTCACTTGAGGGATGGGACAGGTCCCCCATCCCCCTTTTATACTTTTTGAGAGTCTTCCTTGTCAAGACTCAAAGAAAGTTCCAGAAAGAGCAATTAGTAATACAATGATACCAATGATACCAATGACAACAAGACAAGTCAGGAAAGCAAAGAAGGTTCCAGAAGGTTCTACAAGGTTCCATGAAGGAATGTTCTAGAAGGTTCCAGAGGTTTCCAGAGGGTGATTCATAACAGAGGGGACCAAAAAAACAGCGCACATAGAAATTATGGCAGACCAAATCATTGATGTACTCTTCAATATCTTCTGTGCTGCCAGCATGAACTGAGGCTGAAAATGATTATATCTGAATCCACATTTCGACAACTTCAGGATCTGCAACATTTTGCAGAGCAAAAGGGGCAATCTGACAGAAGGCATGTATATCTTTGCCATTCAAGGACTTAACATAAAAATTGTAGTAAAAAATAGCATTTGCCAAATGATATACCCGCTGGTGGCCACTAAAAGGGTTTGGAAATGTTGAGCTGTCAAGTCCCTTTATAATTGCTTTCGGCGGATTTATGGTACCGTTTTCAAATGAATCAATTCGTTATAGACCATACTCAAAGTGGAAATTCTTGATGCCATTTTCCAAGGCAATAGACTTCGCCTATTTTGCATCCATCTCTCCACTCTTGACAGCATTGAACAGTCCTGCTAAGGTATCTTTGAGTCGGAAAGCTGCTGTATTAGCCATGAAGGCTCATTTGATGGGCGTGCACAAACGAAGTTGTAGACCTTTTCCAGTCTAGCAGACTCTGGATTCTCTGATCTCCAGTGTGAAACATTGCAGCAACGACACAGATGCATTGACGTCATTCCACGGTTAGAGGAACGAGCGGCATGCATTGGTAGGCCTCCACAAAGTTATGGAAGGAGTTATGCATGCCATTATTGGTGCTCCTTCCCGCATGCAAATAAAAGAAAAAAGAAAAAAAGAGAAAAAAAAAAAAAAGGTCAAGGCCTGTCAAACCGACAAAGACAAGAATGGCAGAGACAGAATGACAGCGAGAGAGAGAGGGAGCCAGAGAGAGCGGGAAACAGCTCGATTGGTTCTGCGGTGAGGGGGCGTGGAAAACAAAAAAAAAAAGCTCGCAAAGAAAAAAATTTTTTTTCGAGAGAAAGAAGAGACAAATCGGCCGCCCGAATAAAAAAAACAAAAAAAAAAAACTGGCACACACACACTAGCAACACACCAATCACCAACCGCCGCCCTGCAGCGCCGAACCCACCGACCCAAAAACGAATGGGCGACGCAGCCTCGGCGTCGCCGCCGCCAGGCTACGCCGTCACGGCCGACGCCCTGTGTGAGTAAGGGTGTCCTCCTGTCCACCCCCCCCAGCCTGCGCACAAGCAGTGAGTGGCGGAGCAGTTCCAGAGGGAGGTGCCCGACCCTTTAAGATTTCCTGGGCGAATGATCCGCAGCGGTGGACGGAGAAAGTCAAGACGGATGGAGAGATGGACCGACGGACGGCGGGTGTGGGGAAAGAGGTTTGTAAGGGAGAGAATGTCTCACTGACAGCCCCGCTTGTTTTCTGGTGCTTCAGATTGTCCTCTGTGGCTGTCAGGTCGATGTCGCTCGAGTCTTCCGGCCGTGTTCTACATTGACCTTCTCTTCGCCGCTTGTTTTTTTGCCATGACGGTTGTGGGCATTTGGTTTGTGGGCTCGCTCTCCCGGATTATGAAAGCACGAAACGGTCGGTCCACTGGATTTGTCCACAACCAAGCTGCGGGGCCATCCTCGTCTCCTTTTGTGGATGCATTCGGAATCCCTCTGGTTCTAGCCATCGTCATGTCGTTCTGCTTTTCCGCCGGCTTCCTCGTCTCCGCCTTCGCATCTTCAGCGATGTTGTACGCTGTACTCTTCGCAACGAGTAACATGAGCATGTTCGGCTGCATCACCTACTTCCTGTACATGATGCTGAGGCCTATTGTTCCGCACGTCGCGTGGCTGGAGGTGTACGTGAGAATGCTTTGGTCGACGGCACTGCCAGTTATCCCCTTCGTGGTCGCTCGGCTCTACCGCGCAGTGTATGAAGATCGTCTAAAGGATTCTTGGACTACGGACGGGTATGCGGACGCCGCCGTTATCAGCAAGATTAGCATTGCTTCGTATGCTTGCAACGGATTTTTTGCTCTCGCTGGGATTTACTATGTGACCTACATCTACGCGGTTCGAATGGCCTTTTCCAAAGCTTTGAGGGACGCAGTTGGGCCGAAGCTTTTCAGAAAGCGTCGAAATGACGACAGCTCCGGGGAAGGTCCTTCCCAATTGTCTCTTGTGGGAAGTGCACATTCTGGACCGCTTCCCCCTCAAAAATCGGCGTATAAATCGGACGTCGACCCAGGCGTTGTGCCATACAGTTTTCCCGCCGCAGTTCCTGGAAATGGTCTCGACTCGTCACCATCCTATCAATCAACTACAAATTTGACTGGAGGCACAGGCACATTTCCACGCCGATTGAGCGTAAAACGCGACGATTCATTAGTCTCTGCGGCTATCCTGCAAAATGGTTGGGGCGACCGCGGGGGTAAAATACCGCCTGGAAATGCCAATGCACTTCCCGTAAACCCCGCTTTCGTTCCCCAGAGCGGGCAAAACACAGTTCCTATAGCGAACCGTTTTTCTAGCACCAGCTCTTACACCACCTCACCAAGCCAACATGTATTCCCTGCTGCGAACACACCTCCCTGGTCGCCAGTCAGCCCCAGCTATGGTCCGTCGGGAACAACGCCCCCTCCTCAGAGCTTGCTGTCAAAGCGGAGCTCAAATTCTCTCCAAACCACGGTCGGCTCAGAGTTGGCAGGCTCATACTCTTCGACCTTCAACCCGCACCAACACGCTGTGCTTCCTGTCGCAGTTCTCACCCACACGCAATCTGTCCAGAAGCGCATGGTGCTTTCTCCAACAGCGCTTCACCCTCCCTCAACACCATTCTTTCCTACAGAGTTGCCTCCCCCGCCGGGCCCACCCCCGCAGCAGCCGTTGCCCCCTATCCCATCCGGCTTCAAGCAACCTTTCTTTCCACCAACCTCAGCTACGCACCCGTCCGTGTCTGGTGCCTCGGCTAGTTCAGGCTCCAGTACGACTGCACACGTACACTCCCAATCACACCCGAACACAGCCGGTAACTCAGCCGCGCCACGTCCCTCGACGTCCTCCGCGCACCTTTTGTCGACGCTCGAGTCAGAGTTGCAGATCGGATCCCTTCGGACCGCCCGTGCAACAATGACATCCGTTTCGACTTTTTTGGCTATTTCCGTATTCGCGTCAATGGCGCTTGTCGTGGTCGCTGCTGTGGGGCCATGGAAGAGTACGGACGTTGCGTCGGTGATGGTATGGGATGCGAGTGCTTGGGTCTGTTACATGTGCATCGTTGTTGGAACTTCGGGGGCGTACGTCTTCTTAGCCCAGATGGTGTTGAGAGAAGCTCGGCGATCCAGTGGAAGGCCGTAGGGCCCGTTCAAGTTTTGTATTTTATCTTCGACCTCTCATTTCATTTTTTGTTGTCCGCCTTTAACCCTCAACGTAGAATTGGTGTGCATTGCCGCTTGGTGTTTCCCTTTTCGACTTCAATCTCTCTACCCGCCCCTTTACCCTTACTTTTCTTCGTTTTACGTTATAGTCTCTCGCTACTATTATATCTCGGAGGGAAATTGCACGTCACGATTTTTGACAGATTCATTTTTTACCAACTCCGGAAACTCGTGGTCCATTGTCAACCCTCTAAAGTTTGGTGACCCTCAAAGTTGAGACATACCTAAAACCTGTCCCCATACGGATTTCCCGATGAAGCTGGCCAGCAGGTTCAGAAATGACAGGGCTTTTGGTTGGTTGTTTGCATTTTGTTGTATGCCAACTGGGCAAAAAGTTGCTGCAAGAACGCTGGAGTCCTGCCCAAAGAAGATTGTGGAGGTTCTTCTGATCATTCTACCAAGAAAACTTTGTCGGAAAAATGAAGAAGAGAGGCTTGCGTAAACAGGCCATCGAAATATGACAGTTGTTGAAGTTTTGCAAACTTGCACCACAAACGGAACGAAAGTATGCGACTGATTACTTAGTAGATACTAATTTAGACAAGTACTATCTGCTGTAGTCTTTGTTTTCTTCTATTATCCCTCCCACTCCACCCCACTATCTGTCAATGAACTCGAAAGTACTTAGGCGCGAAATCAAAGGAATTTCGATGATAAACAAGCCATGTGATGGCGGCTGTTCGTTCCGCCACAGTCTACACCTTCATACATCTCTACAAAATCAGTGGGACTTTCCAGGACCAAATCACCTACGGGAAATTACCGATATCTATTTAGCGGACTCGGTGGTTTCAATAACTTTCCAGCTGGTGAGGAGGCAAGGTGCTGCTGTAGGCAAGGATATATCAGCCGTTGCTGGACGTCCTGTTAGGACTCGAACGTATGTGGCTCTTTACAACGCACCTATAACAATTAGCTGGAATGGTGCCTGACGCTATCGACATTCTCTGGGATGTTACAATTTAACTTGGGTGCGGACGACTTGGTGGTCTTTAGGTGCGGCCCAACGTTTCGAGGAAGGGCGGCCATGGGCGAATCGCATAAAATGCACGTTAGGGACTGGGGCGGGCTGCGTGCAGAGGACGATTTGGGGACCTTCTTTTCTTCATTCCTTTTGTTTGCTTACTTCCTCTCCTCTTATCCGTACCCCCTCCTCCTTTCCTTTGTGCAACCGTGGGGTTTTCACCCGGGTAGCACTTTTGCCTCTCAGGTAACTCCACCGCCGTGCGTCGTCTCTGTTTGGTTTGAGCATGGCTTTGCCAACTTTCCCCACTATGAGGTCTTGACATTAAATCTAGCCACAGCGTCCAGCTGCAGGGAAAACAACTGAAACAATGGTTGGGCTTGCAAGCCTCATTCCTTGCAGAGGCGGAAAGAGAACTCGTGCCGTGGGTGTGACCGAAAAAAAAAAAAAAAGGACGGTAACGCAACAGGCCTCTATTAAAAAAATCCTTTGCTTATTTTTGTTCGCTTACTTGTGCGCACGACAACACCAAAAAAAAAAAAAAATCCAGGAAAGGGCTGTTCATATTGAATAAATAATGATGCTCAAAGGTGGGGGCATGTTCTCACCAAAATTTTGGGTGTCCTGGGACAGCAGAGTTTTTTTTTTTATCTTTTCATTGTGATTTTTATTTTTCCAATTAGTAATTATCCTGTTTTCCTGTTTTTCCTGTTTTCTCTTTTATTTCTTCCTTGTTGTCTCTGTCTGTGTCTTTTCTTTCTTGTGTGGCTGAGAGTGACTGTCTTCTTATTTGCACCAATAATTTCTTGCCAGCCCTCTCCACTCTGTTTGCCAAGAAATGCCCCATGATTCTCTGGACTGTCTTCCTTGTTTGGCTGGCTCAGCCCCATTTCTTGGTGATTCACTCCTCCCATTCTTTTCTTTACTATTTTATTTATTGTTTTGCTGTTTTGTATGTGTTTTCCCTCCTTTTTCCCTCCTCCCTGGTGATTCCAACCTTTTCCTATTTAAGCAGCTGCCCCCCATCTTGTTGACTGTATGAACCTGTACCTGAAGTTGCCTTGCCTGCCCTTTTCTTCCTGACTATATGTAGAACTGGAGGTGGCAGTCCCCTGGTGTGTTACAGGAGGTTGAAGCCCTCTTGGCCATGATGGCAGTGTGCTGGGTTCAAGCCCCAGTGCACCTCACCAATTCTGCATGCTGCTTAGGTTGGACTTGGTAGGAGCCACTTAGTGATGGAAGGATGGAGGGTAAATCTGTGTTGGTGCCTCTAGGTTCCTGTCAATACATCTAGTCAAATCCAGGTCTCTCAAGGGGATATGAATGAGCTGTCTGGTCAGGTACTGCTGCAGGAATGGTCTCTCAGGTATGCCCCCTCCTCCCTGGTTGTTGGCTCCTGTGGCCTCTGGTGGGCCTGGTCTTCACTGGGTTCAGACCCTCTTTCTCTCAGATTAATGCCTGTGATGTCATGGTGCCACATTTGGGTGAGGGAGTGGGTGTTAACCTTCCTTGCTTCTAAGATAGGGAATTCCTCTGGCTTGGTGAAGCAGGTGTCTGTGTCCTGGTAGGATGCAAGAGTCCCACTGTATCCCACCCCTGTGTGCCCCCTCCTTGGATTGAGTTGGAACTTCTCCTTGGAGTGAGACAAGTTGTGTCTGGTTCTGTTAAGTGGAAAACAGTTCTGATTTAATACAACAGACACCTCTGCACACTAACTGTTCCTTGTGTTTGCCCTCTGTGTCCAATGTGAGACTACACTGAGGTCTCAGTGATAAAGTCTAGGGATTTTATTCGCAAAAACAAGCGTACCTGTCATAAAACTGCAAGGATCAGGACACCTATTATTGCTCCCAGTTCTTTAGTTTCCAAGGCGTTATCAAAGCGTATTTGCAGCTAACCCGTCTTTATTATTGGGCCTGCTTTTACTACTTTTGTCTTAACAGTTTCCGTTGTGCCAGGGTTTTCTCAACATATTTTCTTTTTTGGTGACTAACAGAGACTGCCCAACTGCCTAGGGATGGGGTGCCTGACAGGCCGTACCCCAAGCCCGCCTAATTTATTATTTATTTTCGGCACTTGTACATACACACATAGGGTTGGGGGGGGACTTAGAGCATTTGTGGTGGATGCTCCAAGTCAGGGGGGTTGACTTGTCAATTTTCTCTCTCTGTTTTTGCGCCATTTCTTTTTTTTCCTTTTTTCTTCAATCTGATTTCTGTCCTTTGGCACCAAAACAGAGTCCGTTCAAATCCATCTGGCTCGCAAAGGCGAGGGTAGTGAGAGATGGTACACATCAGGTGTGTACATGGTCCCTTCGTGGGGCTCCTCTTAAGGGGCCGTTGGTGGTGAATTCATCATTTACGAGCTGTCACCGTGCTTGGAGGCAGCCAACGCGGGGCGCGTTGCTTCGATTTTCCCTTTTTTTTTCTGCCATGGAACGTGAAGCGCGTTACGCGTGCCACAGACACTCACTGAAGGTGTCCCTCGGAATGCAGCTGGCCCCACCAGCGACTGTGTGACATTGCCGGCTCTGTGTTGGAGTGAGGATCCCTGGCACTTGCCTTCTGCGACAACAGTGGTGGTGGTGGCAACAACGATGGCGTCGCTGTCCCCAACCTTCCTGTCCCCGCAAGGGTGTTGGAGGCTGCGCCCGGTGCAGCCCCCAACACCTGAGAGTCCAATCTACAAGCGCCTGCCTCGTTCCTATTGCTGTGAGGGTGAGACGTGTGAGTACGAGTGCAATGCGATAAAGCACGTTGGTTGAGTGATTGTGCCGACGCAGCCCAGCGGGGTGCGTGTACGATCGCAGGTGTTTCCGCGTGCGAGTTCCCTGCTGGCGACCTTCCGACCACTACATAGTTGACTCCCTTCTCTCTCTCCCCCCCGTCGCTGGCAACGACGAGGGCTCCTGCAGCACCGTCTGCGACGAGGGGTGCTAGGTCGCTATTAACCGCTCCTGTTGTATTTGAGATTAGGTTCCTGAGATAAAAACCCCCGTTCCCTCTTCTCTCTCTTTGTTCTGCGGTTGTGTTGCACCCTCGGGAGTGCCCTTCCGTTTCCCCACGCATCAGCCTGCAGCCACTCGAGTAATCAGTGCTCCAGCACCGATCCTTCAGGGGATTGTCCCTCTGAATGTTCTTTCTTTGGGTTTGAGAACCCTGTTAGACAGATCAGTAGGGATACTTCGTGGACTAGGCAAGTTGTAGGGTTGAAACACCCCCTAGACAACAGCCCAATAAAGTTAGTTTTAATCTGTTATTAGCTTTCCCTCACTCTAGGGCCCAGATCCCAGGGCCAAAGGAGTGAGTATAGTCTCACACAAGTGAATTATTGTTTCCAATACAATCATCACTCCTCTCAGTTCCTTCTCTGCCTTGTCTTGCCTTGTCCTGCCCTGTTCCTGACATCATAATTCACTTCACCCTCTCCTACTACTCTCTGCCATCATGTCTGACCCAAACAACACCTTCCCTGATGCAACTGCCTTCCAAGCCTTGATGGACCAATTACAAGCCCTTTCAAGATAGACACACCAACTTCAAGAACAAGTCCTTCACCAGCAGCACCAGCTTCAACAACAACTTCACCAACAAGAACATCAAGCTCTTCCCCTGCCCCAAGCCAACCAAGCAAGGGAGCCCAAGGTTCCCAGCCCTGACAAGTTCACTGGGCTGGCCAAAAACCTCAGGAACTTTATGGCCACTGTGGAGAATGTCATCCTTCTCCAACCTTCAAGATTTCCCAGTGAGCAAGTCAAGGTTCTTTTCACAAGCACCCTCCTGTCTGGTCAAGCTCAATCATGGTACAGATCTCTCCCAAGCACACCCACCACCCTGCAAGAGCTCTGGGAGGGGTCTTGGATAGACTCATGGAGACCATCATGGTACAGCTCCATCAGAGCTGCATCATTGTATCCAGAGTCTCTGGCTAGTTGCTTGAATTGGTTGGTGTAGGCCACACAAGATTGCTTTCCTTACTTGATATGCTTGAGCTTGGATCTTGCTGTCCAAGATGCTCTCCCAGTCTCTGCACATTCCTGAGACCTTGGAAGAGTACATTCTCCTTGCCATCAAGATTGACAACAGACACTTCTCCAAGAGGCTGAAGCAAAGACAAGTAGGAACTACATCAAGACCTACCCCAGTCCCTCAAGCTCTTACAGTTCCTGAACCCATGCAAGTGGATGCAGTTGAGACACTTCCTAAGGGTCCTCTGAGCCAAGAGGAGAAAACAAGGATGGCCCAGCAGGGACTGTGTTTCTACTGTGGCTCCAAGGAACACACTGTCAAGGACTGCCCAAGGAAGAAGCACCCAAACTCCCAGGTCCAGGCTCACTGAGGGGCAATTCCCTGGACCCTCCTCCAAGCTGCCCCTGTTTCATCATCACCACCACCAGCACCACAAACACCTCAGATTCCAAGCCCCACCAACTCACCATGGATGTCAAAATTCAACTCTCACCCAAGTCAACCATCACAACCAAGGCCCTTATCGACTCTGGATCATCCTGCAACAACAATGATGCCACCCTTGTCAAGTCTTGTTACATTCCCACCATCAAGAAATCCACACCCCTCAAGGTCCACTTTGCCAATCATGCTCTGTTCAAGGAAATCAGCCATGAAACCAAGCAAAACCTCCACATCCAAGGCTTTCCACCATCCATGGTCAACCTGGAAGTATTGGATCTTGGCTCACCCACATTCTCTGTCATCCTGGGATTACCATGGCTGCAAGCCCAGAACCCTGCCATTGATTGGGTCACTGGTCAAGTCCAACCTCCACCAATCGGAACAGTCACCTAAAACTCAAGTCAAGCCCCCAAGTCTCATGCTCTCAAGCCCTTGATTCAAGATTCACAGCCAACCAAGACTCAAGTTCCACAGTTCACAGTTCACAGTCAAGATTCAAGTAGAGCTCATAGAGCTCACAGTCATGGCCAAGACTCTAGTTCACAGAACCCACAGTCAAAGATTCAAGTACCACAGTTCACAGTCCACATTCAAGATTCAAGTTCCACAGCTCACAGCCTTTGCCAAGAACAGAACTCTCAGTCAAAGATTCAAGAATCACAGTTCCCAGTCAAGAATTCATGCCCCACTGCTGCAGAGCACAGGAACTTGGACCCATCAGACCTTTTGCTGGCATCCAAGCTACCAAAAGAATATCTCCCTTATGCTGATGTGTTTTCCAAGACCAAGGCAGACCTGCTACCAGCTCAGAGGCCTTATGACTGTGAAATCCCACTCAAGGATGAAACTTGCAGCCCACCTTTCAAGCCACTGTACCACCTCTCTCCACCAGAAGCCAAGGCCCTCCAAGAATACATTGAAGAAATGCTGAACAAGGGATTCATCCAACCTTCCAAGTCAAGAAGAAGGATTGGGGGCTGAGACCCTGCGTGGACTAACAGAGATCTCAATGAGATGACAGTCAAGAACCGCTATCCACTGCCTCTCATCTCTGAATTACTGGACAAACTGAGCCATGCAAGGATATTTTCCAAGATTGACCTCAGAGGTGCCTACAATTTGGTCAGAATTAAGCCCCAGGATCAATGGAAGACTGCCTTCAGATGCAAATACGGTCACTTTGAGTACTTGGTCATGCCCTTTGGACTTACCAATGCTCCAGCTATTTTCCAAGGCATGATGAATGACATCTTCAGGGATATTCTGGACCTTTTTGTCATTGTCTACCTGGACGATATCCTGGTATTTTCGTCCGACACTGCAAGCCATATGGGACATGTCAAGACTGTCTTGGAGAGACTCAGACAGCGTCACCTCTATGCAAAGCTGGAGAAGTGTGAATTCCACAAGACCTCCATTGAGTTTTTGGGGTTCATTGTGTCTGACAAAGGGATCTCCATGGCACCAGACAAGATCCAAACTATTCTTGAATGGAAGGCTCCAAATTCCATCAAGGATGTTCAAAGCATCCTTGGGTTTTGCAACTTCTACAGAACCTTCATTGCCAACTATTCTGCCATAGCCAAGCCTCTCACTGATCTCACCAAGAAGACCACCAAGTTTGAATGGACCCCAGCAGCAGAGCAAGCCTGGCTAGCTCTTAAGACAGCAACCACAAGTGCACCACTCCTTAAGCATGTGGATCCCTTGCTTCCCTTCACCTTGGAAACTGATGCCTCAGACTATGCCCTCGGTGCTGTTCTGTCCCAGCCAAGCTCTCAGGACCCCTCTGCTCCTCTGCATCCAGTGGCATATTACTCCAGGAAGCTGAACAGTGCTGAGTGTAACTACACAGTCCATGACAAGGAGTTACTTGCAATTGTGGAAGCATTCAAATTCTGGAGACACTACGTGGCTGGTTCTAAAGGCATCTCTGTCTATTCTGATCAAAAGAACCTCACCTTCTTCAGGGCAAGGAGGTTGCTCCAGCAGAGGCATGCCAGGTGGGCTGAACTGCTCTCTGAGTATGACTTTAAGCTGTGCTAATCTCCTGGCCACCTTAACACTGTGGCTGATGCCCTGTCAAGAAGAACAGACCTTGCACCTGAAGGGGGAGATGGTTTCACCCCACCATCCAAGACACACCTTTCATTGCTTCCTGACAGTGTGTGGGCCCATGCTATTTCCAAGGACCCCAAGCCTCACAAGATTCAAATCAGCCAAGAGGAGGAAAAACTTGAGATACTCAAGACAAGGCATGATGCAGCAACAGCTGGACACCCAGGAGAGCACAAGACATATGAGCTTGTTTCCAGAGACTTCTACTGGCCAGGCATGAGGAAGTACATCAAGAACTATGTCAGTAGCTGTGAAACCTGTCAAAGAAACAAATCCAGCAGACACAAGCCCTATGGACTTCTGGAGCCCCTCCCAATTGCCATCAGCCCTTGGTCATCAATATCCATGGACTTCATTGTGAAACTGCCCCCATGGATTTGACTCTATCCTTGTTGTCATCTGCAGAAGGACAAAGTTGGCCCATTTCATCCCCTGCACTGAGAATATAGATGCACAAGGAACAGCAGACCTGTTTTTGCAGCACATATTCAGGCTCCATGGGCTGCCTCAGTCAATCATCAGTGACAGAGGACCTCAGTTCAGATCTCAATTTTGGAAAGCACTCACAGCAGCCCTTGGAATCAAGTCTCAACTGTCAACTGCTTATCACCCTCAGACTGATGGACAAACAGAAAGAACAAACCAGACCCTGGAGTAGTATTTGAGGTGCTATGTCAGCTATCACCTTCCACTGGCAGAATTTGCTCTCAACAATTCTCTCCACTCAAGCACCCAGCTATCTCCTTTCTTTGCAACCTATGGCTTCAATCCAAGAGGAGATCTTCTGGGACAAGAGACCCTATCCAATGTCCAAGCTCCTGCTGTGGCTTCACACTTGCATAAGCTCAAGATCATCAGCACCTTCCTGGACTCCACCCTGAAGCAAGCCCAAGAAGATGCCTCAAGATTTGCCAACACTCACAGAATGGACCATGACCTTGCTGTGGGTCAGCAAGTTTGGCTTCTGAGGAAGAACTTGCAGACCAAAAGACCAAGTCCCAAGCTAGACAACCTCAAGTTGGGACCTTTCAAGATCTTGGAGCAAATCAATCCAGTCACCTTCAAGCTGGATCTCCCTGCATCCATGAAGATCCACCCAGTTTTCCATGTCAGCCTTTTGGAGAAGTTTGTGGCCAATTCCATTCCAGGCAGAGTTGTTCCTCCTCCTCCTCCAGTTGAGGTAGAAGGTGAAGAGGAATTTGAGGTTGAACAAATCTTGGATGCCAAGTGGTTTGGAAGGACACTCAAGTTCCTTGTCAAGTGGAAAGGTTTACTCAGATGCTGACAACACCTGGGAACCTGAGTCAAACCTCACTCACTGCCAAGACCTTCTGCTCAAGTTCAAGACCAGGTACCCCACCAAGTTGCAGAAGAGGCCTAAAAGGGGGAGATGATGTTATGAATCACCCTCTGGAAACCTCTGGAACCTTCTAGAACATTCCTTCATGGAACCTTGTAGAACCTTCTGGAACCTTCTTTGCTTTCCTGACTTGTCTTGTTGTCATTGGTATCATTGGTATCATTGTATTACTAATTGCTCTTTCTGGAACTTTCTTTGAGTCTTGACAAGGAAGACTCTCAAAAAGTATAAAAGGGGGATGGGGGACCTGTCCCATCCCTCAAGTGAATTATTGTTTCCAATACAATCATCACTCCTCTCAGTTCCTTGTCTGCCTTGTCCTGTCCTGCCCTGTTCCTGACATTAACCGAGCCACTTCAGCAGATTCCAAAGACAACAGCCAGACAGCTCAGGCCCCTCCTGACACCACAACTCCCCCACCTGTCCTGCCTGCCCTCCACTTCTGTCCCTCCTCCAGAGCTGCAGTCAATTTTGAAGGTCCTTGAAAACATCCAGCAACAGCTTCACGCACAACAGACCTCCTTGCGCACAGAGCTGAAAGAGCATCAGACCTCAGTACGCACTGACATCCAAAAACTCACCACTCAGCTTACCAAACTTGAGCCAATTCCTGCAGCACTGGAACACAGCCTAGCAAAGGTGGACCATGCCATTCAGAGACTTGCAGCTGCTGCAGCCAACGTGGATCCTTCGCTCAAAAACTACGCTGGAGCCATCCACAACCCAAATTAGCGAGTCAACACACTGGAGCCACTCACTGTACAATTGGACAGCCACCTCACCACAGTGGACAAGACCACCCAGCTCCTAAGCTCCCGGCTCTGGACAATTGAAGAATGATTGAAATACAATGACCTGTTTGACATAGACCTTGATGACCGTTCCTCTGCTGAACCTTCTTCTACTACTGTCCCAGCTCAATCAGCTGTCACCACACGCTCAAACCATGCTGCTCTTGCCCTGGCCAATGCCTCCAGTTTCTCTTCCACTCCTCCCAACAGAACTGTGTGAGACTACACTGAGGTCTCAGTGATAAAGTCTAGGGATTTTATTCACAAAAACAAGTGTACCTGTCATAAAACCACAAGGATCGGGACTCCTATTATTATTCCTGGTTCTTTAGTTTCCAAGGCGTTATCAAAGTGTATTTGCAGCTAACCTGATTTATTATTCGTTGTATTCTGTTTCCCTCTTCTCTCTCTTTATTCTGTGGTTGTGTTGCACCCTTGGGAGTGCCCTTCTGTTTCCCCTTGCACTGGCCTGTGGCCACACAAGTAATCAGTGCTCTGGCACCGATCCCTCAGAGGATTGTCCCTCTGAATGTTCGTTCTTTGTGTTTGAGACCCCTGTTAGACAGATCAGTAGGGATACTTCATGGGCTAGGCAAGTAGTAGGGTTGAAACACCCCCTAGACAACAGCCCAATAAAGTTAGTTTTAGCCTATTATTTGCTTTCCCTCACTCTAGGGCCCAGATCCCAGGGGTCAAAGGAGTGAGTTCAGTCTCACAGCCAGGGCTGGCAATATGCTCAGGCAGGGAGTTTGGATGGGGTGGCTCATCTTTTAAAGGATAACACTGGTGTCCCAAGGGAGGCTCACCAAGGATGGAAATTTGCAAAGAATGGAATGGCAAAAGCATCCTTGATTTTGATTTTTAGTGTGAAATACAAACTGGAAATCATGGCCTACTGATCGGTTGGATCTTGCCTGGGGTTCGGCCAAGAGGTGTCAGAAAAGTTACCACAGGGATAACTCGCTTGTGGCAAGCAAGTGCTCATTGCAACATTGATGGTTGATACTTGCATGTCAGCTCTTCCTATAATTACCACTCAGGAGTGGTAAAGTTTCAGATTGTTAATGGGGAATGTGAGCTGGGTTGAGATTGTGAATGTGGTGAGTGGTAGTTGTGCCCCACCGGTTCAGGTTTTGTTGGAGTCGTTCCCTTTGGTGTTTATATGGATTGTGAATAATTTTGCCAGAGTGAGAGAGAGTGCAGACCGACAGACAGACACCTGTTATATTCAAAAGCAACAACGACCACTTGAGAATTGAATCGAAAAGGAAAAGAGGATACCGAAAGTAAACACTTGCCCGACCAACCGATGACCACCACAAACGACGTTGAGAAGGGGCGAACCCCTGCTCTTACGGCGGCGACCATGCAAAGCAGCAAGACCAAGGTTGAGGCTGCGGAGACGGCGGGCCCCCGCGCGTTCTCCGCCTGCCCGTTCCGTCGTCACGGCGGCGCAAACGGCCCCTCGCGATGCCCTTGCTCCAGGGCCGCGCTGCGACTGTGGATCTTCCTCGGCGCTGCTCTTGTGCTGTACTGCACGCTCAAGGGTCACCTTTCTGTGATGCTAAGGATGCATGCCCCCGAGTCGCACACGGCCTTCTACCCTTCCTGCCCTCAACCTCCCCTGCTGGTGCCTACACCAAACGCCAATCTGTCGCTGGACCGCCTTGACGACCCCAAGTATCGTGGAGCGGCAGCCGAGGTTATTAAAAGGATGATTGCGTTCATGCTTTAATTCACAATCATCTTTTTTTATCCCAGCGCTTTGCTGGCGCTCTCCGCATCAACACAGTTTCATTCGACAAGTGGCGTGGGGTGATCCCTCCTGCTGGCGACCCAGAGCACGCTGGATTCCTCAAGTTACACAAGTACTTCGAGGCTCAGTTTCCGCTCGTGTAGGCACTTTTGAATACGGTATCGACTTGAGCTAACCGACTCTTACCGGGACATTCAGCCACTCAACTCTGGAGAAAGTCGTTATCGCAGACTATTCTCTTCTGTACGTTTGGAAGGGATCCGACGAGAGCCTTCCTGCTCTCCTTCTCTGCTCCCACCAAGACGTCGTGCCGGTTCTTGAAGCGACCGCCAACCAGTGGCTTCATGAGCCTTTCTCGGGGGACATTGAGGATGGCTGGATCTGGGGTCGCGGTGCTGCTGACACCAAGGCTACCTTGGTTGGTGTCTTGGAGAGTATCGAAATGCTCATAAAGGGAGGCTTCAAGCCAAAGAAGACAGTACTTTTGGCATTCGGCCACGACGAGGAAATATCCGGCATTGTGGTTTGTACTGTTAAACTTGTTCCCCCTTCGCCTGGCTCTCAAACGACAGACTACAGGGGGCCAAAAACATTTCTGCCGAATTGGTCGAGCGCGGTTACGCGGGCAACATTGGTATGTTGGTCGACGAAGGAACTGGAGTCCGGGACAGCTTCGGCATCAGAGTGGCCTCCATTGCTATCGGTGAAAAGGGTTATGTCGACACACAGCTGACAATTGAAACCCCTGGTGGACACGCGTCAATGCCACCCCGTCACACTGGCATCGGCTTGATGTCCAAGATTATTGATTATGTGGAGTCGAACCCTTTCCCGCCAGCTCTCACTGACGAAAACCCGTTCCTTGGTGCAATGGTATGCGCGGCCGAGCATAACCCGGACGGCCTGGACCCATACGTCAAATGGGCCATCACCCATCTCGATTACGCTCGCTCAGGTCTTGCGCGCTACCTCGACTCCAAAAGGGAGACGAGAGTTTTCGTCTCTACCACCCAGGCGGTAGACATTATCAACGGAGGCATCAAAGTGAACGCCTTGCCTGAAGTCGTTTCGGCTTTTATCAACCACCGCATTGCCATTGACTCCAGCGTGGCCAAGACTGAGGCTTACCTTGCTCACCGTCTCGCTCTAGTGGCCAACTGGAACAAGATCAACTTGACAGTTTACGCTTCCAGCGGGGACGAATTTACCCTGAATGCCGGACCCGATGCTGTTGGAGTTCTGACAATGCGCAGCAGCGTTGGCGCGCTTGAGCCGGCGCCAATCAGCCCTGTTGGTGACCTGGCGTGGAACGTATTGTCTGGCACAATCTTCCATACACTCTCGTCGGAGGACGACAGCAAAATGATCGTGGCGCCGATGCTTATGCCTGCGAACACTGACACCAGACACTACTGGGATTTGACGCGAAACATTTACCGCTTCGGTAGGTTGATTGCCAAAAATTGAGCTGCTCTCGATCTCTTTCTAACTCTTCTTAAAATTCTAGGCCCTGTGATTGATGGCGAAGGTATTCACACAGTCAACGAACGCACGACAGTGGAGAGGTTAGTTTTTTCTCTGTCTATCAAAATGAAGTTCCCTGTCGCTTACTGGAACCCTTTTTCGTGAACTGGTTTGCAGTTACATTAAGACTGTCAAGTTCTACCATGAACTTGTTCGCAACTGGGACGAGGCTTGATCTTTGCTCGCTTATCCAAGATTTTCTCTTTGTGTATGGCTGTGGAAACAGTGTAACCGCGAACGAAGCAACAAAAAAGGGAAAAAAAAGAAAAGAAAGAAGTGAGGCTTCTTCTCGCTTTCCAACGCAAAAAAGAAAGAAAGCCGGAAAACGGACGGAACCGTGTGACGACAGTCGTGAACGCGTGCATTCACTGATTGTAGGTGCATTAAGCTGACTACGTTCCCTGCGTCGCAACTGACCTTGGATGCCACAGGCGGGCACCCCCCGCGGTCGAATGCGCCCTACCATTCCCGCGTCTCGCCGTCGCCTTCTCCTCATTCTCATATCGTCGTCAACCACAATCGCCACATCCGTCGTCCTCTTTCTCCCCGCATTCGCCTCCCCCGCGGCTGCCGCCCATCGGCCTTCACAGCCCCCGCCCGAAAGCTCCATCTCGCCTTCACTGATGTCGCAGGCATATGATGTTTTTGCATCATTCGCGGCATTCCTTCCCGAGGATCTGCAATCGGGCCCTGTGCCCGTCGGCGTAGCCACCGTAGTGGCTGCCTGCGGAATCTGGGGCCTTTTGCAGCTCTCCTCGACGGTCACCGGTGCAAGGCGGATGGTAGCTGTTCAGCGAATCGTTGACGAGCGGATCAAGCGACGTGGATCGGGCGCTGTGATCGATGGCGAGATTCGCAGACCACGTCCGGGTGGGTGGTCCCTCTCGCGTCGTTTTGCGTCGCGCGATCTCAAGCCCCATCAGCTGGGACAGAGTTTATATTGACCCACAACCCTCAGATGAACCTTTCTTTCCACCTGGCCTGTACAATCTTGGAAACACGTGCTTCATGAACTCGGTCATCCAGGTTCGTATACCCCAAAAGGCCTCTGATCTGACATATCCGGATTCAGGCTGTGTGCTCGCTTCCCCCACTGTTCGAATTTCTACGGGATCGATGTTATCAGTACTACTCTGCTGATGTCCCAGATCCGGCAGACGGAAGTGAAAAGAAGCCTCTTCTAGTAACGGAAGCTCTGCTAGATCTAGTTGTCGGTAAGCGAGCCCCCTTTCGTGCCGAATGAAATCGTATCTGAAGCTCACTTCGCGAACAATACGAAGCCTTGAACTCGATGGACAGAACACGGCGTGTACTTAAACCGAGCGAATTTATTGCCGCGTTAGCAGCAACTAGCAAGGGAAACCGTCGCCTCATGTGCTATGAGCAACAGGTAAGCCATTGGAACGTTTCTCGCTCCCCACGCGAGTCGCTTACAAATTTTTTGCTGCTTTACTTCAGGATGCTCACGAACTTTTGCAAATTCTGTCGAGTAGTCTTACGGATGAAGAAGCGCCTGGGCCGCCTTTAGTTCTTTCCCTTTTCGATCTGGATTCCTTGAAAGCAGAGGCACCTGGGTTGCCACTGTCGTTAAAGCGAGCCGACTCCAAACCTGTGCCACCACCAGGGAAAAAAACGCAGTTGAAACGTCGCCGATCGCGAACGCTTGTGGCGGAAGGCTTCACTTTGTTCCCCAATTTGCCGCAGAACCTCCGAAACCCCTTCACTGGCCTTTTGGCTCATTCCATGTCATGCCTGGTTTGCGGATACCGCCCCGAAGTGAGGCATGACACCTTTGACAACATATCCCTCGCCGTCCCGCATGCCGTGAGTAGAAAACGGGCCTTACAACTTCAGGAGTTTCTGATCTTTATATGCAAACTGCAGTCAGCCACATCTGTCCAAGCGTTACTCAACTCCTACGTCTCACATGAGGACATCGAAGGCTACGCATGTGCTCGATGTATTTTGATTGCCACGGTGCAAAGCATTTCAAAGGACATAGAGGTTCTAAAAGAGCAAATCGCGGCGGTCAGCCAGAAAGCGAAGAAGGAGACCAGCGATCAATTGCGAAACAAGAGAAAAGACGATTTACGCATTTTGCTGAACGAACTGCGAGATCAAGAGCAGAATCGTCGTTTGGTGGAGTATGCCGCTCGCTTTGATGTCGAGAAAAAATTGGTAAGGTCGGAGACGGCCCACGCGAAATTCGTTGGACAGTGAAACATAGTTTAACGAAAACTTCGATGCAGCCCGTGACAATCAAGAAAGCAAAAGTCACAAGCGCACACGCTCAAAAGCAGATCCTCATCGCTCATCCCCCTCAAGTCCTATGTCTTCACATGCAGCGATCGGTGTACACGCCCTCCGGCGTCGTCTACAAAAACAACTGCCGCGTCAAGTTCGATCCCATTCTCGACTTAACACCGTTCTGTTCGTATATGGGGGGTTCAATCGCCAATGCTTCGCCGGTAGCCGCGGAACGATTAATGGAAATACAAGCAGAACTCGAGCGACGCAGAGCTGCACTCCGAAATGCACGTGAAGGGAATCCTGGGTCTGGATCAGGAAGATTCGGAAACATTGTTTTGAGCGCAACGACCGACGCAGATGCCCCACCTCCTCTTGAGCAAGTGGACGCTGACTCTAGCGACAACCAGCAGTCCCAAGCCGAGAGTTCCAAACCAACCACGCAGCGGAGCAAGCGGCGTTCGTCCGGAAACAAAAGAAGCGGCTTGCGCGGTGGGGCCGCCACCAATGATCTCGATGGGGACGACGATGCCGAAAGGAGCTCCCTTACCCTCGACGGCGTGAACAGTCTTGTTGAAGGATCGGACAGCTCCATCGCTGTGCCGAACGGCGACACAGCCACCGCCAACGAGAAGGAGGAGTCTAGCGACGAGGACATGCCGACGCTCGTTCAGTCCGTCACAACGTCGTTTGCTTCTGCGTCCTCCAGCAATGCCGCCTCGGATCCTGCTGCGAATCTGGGCGGGCTAGCGACTGCGCATTCTTCGAACGGCGCGGCGCCGACAGGGGCCCACCTGATTACCTCAGCCGCGCAGCCCCAACCACCTACGCCACCCCGTCCCCACCACGGCACTTGTACCGACTCCACGCGGTGGTGCTGCACCACGGCTCCCACGACTCTGGTCACTTTGTCACGTTCCGCCGGTGTCCGCACCCCCTAAGCGAGGAGGCGCAGCGGATGAAGCTCGATCCGGTCGGCGTCGTCGCAATGGGAAAGAAAAGCGGCGGCAGTGGTGTGGACGGAGAGGATAATGAGGCGGAAGGCGAGGACGGCGACCAGGAGGAGGACGAAGATGAGGAGGCAGAGGGGCTGGTGGCAGCGGGGGGCGAGGGCAGGGAGGGAACGGCTGAGGCGGCGGCGGTGCTCGAAGGTGGGACAGCAGCAGCTGGTCAAGGGTCGGGGCTGCGCAAGCGAAAGAAGGGTGGGAAGAGCTCGGCCGGCGCAGTGCGCGCGTCTGGCGACGAAGGACTCGTGGCGGAGGCGGTGGTGGCGACAACCGCTGCAACAGGACCCGCCTCAGCATCGCAGGCTGGCGAACCTGCTGAGAAGAGCGGCGGCGGCGGCGGGAAGAAGAAGCGGAAGAAGAAAAAGTCAGCGGGAGAAAGCGCAGCGCGTGGGGAAAGCAAGGCGAAGGGTGGTGGCGGCGAAGAAGGCGTGCGGTGGTTCCGGATATCGGACGACCACGTGGACATTGTCACTGATGTGCGATACGAGGTCTTTGAGGCGGGCGGGGCGAACGCCTACATGCTATTTTACGAGAGAATATGAAGGGGCCGTGGTGGAAGGGCCTCTTCTAACCCCCGAATAAACGAGAAGATAAGGCAAAATGGGGAGGTCACGTGGACGGACACGAGCAAACGAGCGCCTCCGCCACCCTGGCCAGAAATGGAAAGAGCGAAGAAGACAATGAGCAGCGAACAGAGAAAAACCAGCAGAATTCATGACGGGGCCGACGACGTCGACGACAAGGAGTAGGAGGACAGGGTGTCGGAGGAGGAGGAGGAGATGGGCCGCCAGTCGCCACGAGCCCCTGGAGTCACCGGCAACTGTGGCATCGAGCAACCTCCCATGTCCATCCCTCGCCGACGCCGCTGCCCGCCCCGCCTTCCTCTTCTCGATCGCCATCGCATCGTTCATCGCCGTCGCCATCGCAGTCGCCACCCCCGCTTCCGCGATCTTCCCCCTCCGCGGCCAGATCGCCGGCGACGGCGTGCCGTTCGTCGCCGGGACGTGGCATGCGGCAAAGGGTACCCATTACGGTACGGTTTCGGTGGGAGGGGCTGCATATTTTTTTTTTTTTTTTGTTTTGGTTTTTTTTATGGTTTGTTGTTTTTGTTGTTTTGTTGGTTGGCCCGATTACCCTAGCACGTGACATCCACCATTACTACCAGGTCCTTTCCCGTCGAACACTCGAGTTTCGGAGCAGGGATTCCTTTCGAACGATGTGGTGAGTGGTTTGTGTGTTGTGTGATCAGTGGGCTACGGTTCTCTACTTGTTTTTTTTTTTTTTTTTAACCAAAACTGCTTTCAGGGTGTGGGATGCTCGAACGGACAGCCCGGTGGCGATCCCCGCTGGAACGCCATTCTCGCGAACGGGACGTACCCGCCGGTCGACAACGGCATCAACAACTCGACCGTGTGGCCGGTCGTGCCAGTTGGTATGTTCTGTTGTTTTCAAGCCTGCCGCACCTCTTCTTTTTTTTTGTTGTTTTGTTTTGTGCGCGGATTGGTCTCGCACCGCTCGTTCCTTGGATAACGCGACGTTCCCTAAACTATTTCACGCACAAACGAACCCTTCCGCCCACCACCAACACAGTCGCAGTCTCCCAGCGCATGTACGGCGGCCCCAACAAGAACGTGGTGTGTTTCTCGACGGTCACGATCCGCAGCGCGAGCAACGCGTCGGCGCAGGTCACGGCGCACGTCGTCGACTTTTGCCCGACGTACGGGTGCCTGTGGACGTTCGACATGCTGTCGTACAACGTCGACCTCTACGGCCAGGAGACGTGGTTTGCGCTGGGCGGCGGCGTCGACGGCGACGGCTCGTTGGATTTGGAGATTCAGGTGTGTGTGTTTCTGTTTGGGGATTGGGAGGAACTTTCTTTTTTTTTTAGCTCAACCCGTTCAATGGCCCACGCCCCCCCTTTTTTCTTGCTCTTGTCTCGGTGCAGTGGCCGGCCGGCCTCACTCCCCGCGACACGGCCGTCACGTCTGCCGCTGCGCCCCTGGTCTCCGCCGCGATCCATTGCTTGGCCGCGTTGGCATCCGCTGCCTCATTCATCGCGGCGACGTATCCAGCAGGCTTTGCATGAATCGGAGAACGTCGTTGTTTTCTTTCGCCCACTCCCTTTCATTTCCTCCGCCAGTTCGACCCAAAGCAGGCTCTTCTCCCCTCGCATGTATTGTGCAGACAGTTTCTTCCATTAGCGATGCCTAGACCTCTCTTGTCTGTCTTTCCCGCTCTATTGTTTCGATTTCGGGTCGCCTTTCCGCATTTTCGTTTTCTGCTCCTTCTGTCTCTCGGTTTTGACGTTCGTGGACTCAATCGCACCTCTGAGACCCGTCACTGCTTGTGTTTTCAGCCCTTTTCCCCACTCTTTTGGGTCGGTGGGTAGTTGCTTTCTTTCCGTGAGTTAGAAGCCTTTACGTTCGCTCCTGTTTCGCTTATCACCAGTATGTCTCTATGTTCCCGTTTTCCTTGGTTGCGGTTGTTGGAAAGCAAACCACCGAAAAAAAGGAAAGAAAGAAGGAAAAAAAAAGGAAACAAAAGTGAAGCGGTGGGGGTACCAAAATCTGCCCAAACGATCGAGAGCATACACAAAAGAATTACCGTCAACATAGACACTGGGCGCTGCGGAGGCAAACGAGATAATCGATGTGTTATTCAAAAAGAAGAAGAAAAACCAGTAATAATAAGATGACAAAGTTCGGCGCAACCCTCGAAGCATACATAGTACTCCTCCCCTGTTTTCTCAAGAAGATTCAGTCGGTTCCCCAGCAAATGACTGTCGTTTTTGATCCCCAAGGGCTGGGCGTCGTCGACCGGCGCCCCGAGGCGCACAACAGCATGAAAGGATGAGCCGTAGCCTGAGAAAACTTGGAAGCAGCAGCATGTGTTTCCTGCACAATCACCCTTCGCGGCCGACATTTCGTGGATCTCATCAGTCAATTGCTCCGCCTCCAAAAGGAAAGGGGGGAAACTAGTGTAAAGCAGGAAATGAAACTGATCTTGTCCCCGGGGCCGTTATCACAAAGGGCTAGGGGAAGCCTTTTGAAGGAACTGGTGCAGTGAGGGGGGGTAGGGTTCTTTAGTTTGGGCTGGTGTTTAAGTCTTGGGGGGTGAGAAGGTTGCGTCTCATCTCGTCTCCCAGGGACCATTACCGTTGGGAAGTTTGCGATTACGTCAGGCTGAGTGGGCCGAGAGTGGGGAGACAGCGATCTGGGGGGAGCGCGACACACACGCACACACACCCACACACACACACACACACACACACACACACACACAGCGAGCGACACGAGAGGAGGGTGACAGAGCGCGACACAGCGAGAGGAGAGGGAGAGAGTGCAGGCACCGCCACGAGGGCGGCGGGGGCCGAGCACAGGGCTGTCTCTTGCTCACTCTCTCTGTCTCTCTCGCTCACTCACTCTCTCTCTATCTGCTCCCCATTTTCGCGTCCCCGAATGCACGCAAAACGTTGTCCCGCCACCCGCCCTATTTACCCCGCCAATGAACGCGCTTCATCCTATCAACCGCATCAACAGAGA